>CM076582.1:900716934-900833552 GCA_034641835.2 Pinus albicaulis
CTGAATTAAAAAATCAAAAAATTAGATATTCTGACAAAAAGGATATTCTAAGATGGGGCTACACCCCAAGAGGATCTTTCACTACCAAGGAGGCATACAAACTTATCTGCATTGATCCAACACCTCCCGATCCTCTATGGAGCAAAATTTGGTCTCCAAAAATTTGGCCCAAGGTTTCCATGTTCCTCTAGATGTTTGGTCACAAGAGAATCCTCACCTGGGACAACTTTCGAAAAAGAAATTTTCATGGACCGTCAAGATGTCCCAACTATAATCAACAAGAAGAAACCATACAACATCTCTTGGATACCTGTTCTCTGGCCAACCAAATTTGGGAGAAGGCCAGCTTTAGATGTCAAAAAAGATGCATAATTTCAGAGGATATAATCAACTCAATCCGCAATTGGCAGCAATCTCCTTACAAAAGTGAGCTTCTTAACCAACTCTGGCGGATTATTCTAGGCCTTATTTTGTGGACAATCTGGAAGGAAAGAAATCGGCACATCTTCAAGAATCAAAGCACTCCTCCAAACACCATATGGAGCAACCTCTGTCTCAATCTTCAGGAGACCTTGGTGCTCCAAACCTGGCAAGCTGAAGATTTTCCAACTATCCCCTAAGAGCAGGCCATCTGGGCTAATTGGAATCTACAAATCCCTCAACTTCTGAAAACTCCCGGCACTCCTCACAATTCCTCTTCAGAGCCATGCAACTGGTCCCCCCCCCCCCCTCCGGGCACTTTCAAACTCAACTTTGACGGTGCTTCCAAAGGAAATCCTGGTAAATCAGGGTTCGGTGGAATCTTCAGAGATCACAAAGGCAAACCTCTCCTCCTTTTTCTGGGTAACATAGGATGGGACACGAAAAACTCGGCTGAATTAGAAGGCTTATGGCAGGGTATTTATATATCCCATCATCATGGTTTGCATCCCTTAGAGATTGAAGGGGACTCACAAATTCTCATAAATATGGCCAATCAACTTCTCGAGGGGGCGCATGCCAAAAAAATTGCTAAAAGATGGAGACTAGAGGCTAGACTGACTTTAATTGAACAAGTGCTCAACACAAACCAAGCAATCCTGTTCAAACATGTCAAACAGGAGGGAAATAAGGTGGCAGACCTTCTAGCCAATATTGGAGTGAACAGTGACCAAACTCTTCTTGTTGGCTCTCAAAATATAATCCATGACTATGATCAATTACAGGAATGCAATAATTTGGTTTAGTCTGATGTGGACCTCCCAGATGCGAGTGCAAATCACTGTTAAGGTGATGATGGGACTTGGGTTTGGTAAGTGGAGGGGCCACTTGGCCACCCAAGCTATCGCCATTAGATTTAGCATGCCCATCCAGCAATGCAACATTCAAGCCAGCGCACTTAACCATGCAGCATTTATTCAGAGACAAGGTCGAGATCAAACCATAATGCTCGCTCGCTCCTCCGTAAGGAATTATCTGCACACTTGAGTTGAGCACATTAATGAGGTTTTAAAGTTGGGAGAGCTTTGAGACAGAGTTACTCTATGCTTAAAGATGGAAGCTGATATCCGGAGCTCAGACTTCCCCCCTCCTCCGCTGCAACGAATTTTCTCTCCCTTGGCAGTGCATCCCTGATATCACACTGCCACTGGTAAACACAACCATCTCAGTTGTTGTATTTAATTAGGGGAATGGATCCATCTCTCCCGCATAGGCCTTTGCAATCGATCTGTTGTCACTCTGGATTTTCTCTTCACCCCGCTCCTGCCTAATTCTGTCACTCCACCTGCCTCATCGCCTTCATCTTTGCCCACCACCATGCCGCGTCTGAGACATCACATGAGATGTCGAAGAGGTAGCTCAAGAGGCCATTCCCAAAGCACCCCTTCCATTTCAATTCGGACTCCTCGTCGTCCTCCTCGGACTACTTTATTGGTAGATATCCGAACACTCGTAGTGGGCGAGGCAGATTTCACCATGCCAACCCTGTTTTGAACCCCCCTGTCAATCTGGCCTCCAACACTCCCCAGACTGCCCAATTTTTCTTCAAATTTTCTCTGAACAGACCCCATATTATTGCCTCTATTTCGGTGGTCTTCAAGGAAGAACCCCAGTAGGTTGATCCCAGAGTGCTTCAGACAGGAACTTCTTCAGCATTGGCTCAAGAAATGGACAAGCAGCAACAGCAAGTGACCAAGGATAAAGGAAAAGCTCTTGAAGACAAGGAGAAGGTCTGCAGTGAGCGCTCTAAGCAAAGAGAAGCCCCAAGCATGGACAAGCAAAAGGAAGATGATGATATGGAGGCTTACAGGGGCTTTATCCTGGAGGAAACTCCTCCTCAGCATGATGATTAGTCATTCCATTAGCGTCTTTTTTTTTTTCATGATTCCCATTGGGATGGGATTGTTCTTGTTTTTCCAATTATAAAATCTAACAGTCTTAGTCTAACAGTTTATCAAACTGGCACATTACAGTGGACATCATTATTGACACCCCTGCGTAGGCAATATGGTAGAACTATGTTTGGTTTGCACTGGTTTCCCCTAGTGGGCAGTAATTTTTGTGTTGTATATGCTTAATATGCCACTCTTATGGGCAAAGTCAAGGTTGCGGCCAAGATGTAAAATATTTTTCCTTTTTTAATAGATTTAAACTTATACAATAAATTTATAAAATATGATTACAACTAATAGAATATTCTTGCAACGTATTTCTAGAATTATGATTACAATGTTCTAATCATTAAAATTCAAAACAATATTCACTCTATATCATAAAAGATCATATTGAAAGATGAAGAAGGAATCTATGTTGGAAAGCTTATAGAATCTCTTAATTGGGCATAATGTAAGTGATTTCTCTTTATCTTGTAGCTTTGAATGGAATTTTTTTTACTAATTTGTATCCTCAGTGATTTTTTTATATGTCACGATTCTTCTCTAATATATGTCTTAGGGATTTTCCTTTGCAACATAAGTGCTAGTGTAAACATTTAAATGTTGGGTCAAATAATAATAAAAAGTAAAAGTAATACAATAATAGAATTCAATTTATTATATTGTAATTTTATTTTTATTAATAAAATTGCAAACAATGTTTTCAGATAAAATAAAATCAAAATACACATATCACATTAAAGTATATAACATATAAATATTAGTTAAGTCAAGTCAAGGAAGGTTCAAGGAAGGTGGGCACCACCAAAGGATCCTTGGGATCCAATGAGGAAGGTAAGGTTGTAAGGTTTGTTCCCTTAGGAGACCACGGAAAAGTAAAATTGAAAATAATGTTTTTAGATAAAAGAAAATCAAAATACACATATCAAATTAAAATATATAACATATAAATATTAGTAATAAATTAACATCCATTTTACCATATAAATTAAAACAATGATTTTGTAACTATGTTTAAATTTAATAATAAGCCCACTAAAACTTAATACTAACAATATAACAATATTCTTAACCATGGATATTCACCCTCATTTTACCATGAATATTATTAATTTGTAAATATTATTATCAATACCACATTAAACTTTTCTTTGTTAATAATATTCATGACTTTGTTAATATTATTATCAATGCTATGAAATAATATATGTTATACTTGAAACATCAATAACAAAGAAAAGAAAACCATGAATATTATTATCAATACCACATGCCCAAAATCAATAACTCATTTCACAATCAAAATATTTCATAAATATTTAATTTTAATTTAATTTTATAATTTTTTTAAAATTAATTCTAAAAGAAAAAATGTTATAATTATTTTTTAGATATATCTAAATTCTTTATCCTTACTAATACTAAAATATTCCTTAGATATTCCATGAAGATTAAATCAAGTTTTAATAAAATAAAAAATGAGAATACTTTTATATATAGAGATATGAAATTTATATAATGTAGATAGAGAGTTTAAAGAGTTACTTTGATGTTACGTCTTTATTTTTTGAAAGATCCCCTTATCTCCCTTACTTTAATAATTTAGCATTTCTCTTTACCTCCATTTTATATATATATATATATATATATATATATATATATATATATATATATATATATAACTTTAATTTATTCAATATTTTTCTTATTTCAAGAAAAAATTCTGAAATTTTTT
Organism: Pinus albicaulis; assembly: GCA_034641835.2. Lineage (NCBI taxonomy): Eukaryota > Viridiplantae > Streptophyta > Pinopsida > Pinales > Pinaceae > Pinus > Pinus albicaulis. Next base: position 900,721,045 of record CM076582.1, read on the forward strand.
AATTTTTTAATCAATATATCAATATTCGATATTAATTCATTAGTGTGGATATTCAATATTCAATAGAAAAATGATTTAGTATGGAGGTAATGTTGTAGTGATATAAATGTTTGTAAACATTTACATGTGAGTTTAATTAAAAAATAATATAAGGTTAAAAATAATATAAGATCGAATTTGGGCGAATGCTTTTAAATAAATGAAAATCATAATATATATAGCCATATTTAAATTTAATTAATAATCACATAGAAACTTAATACTAACAATAAAGTTACAATATAAGAAGATTCTTAATCATGGATACTCACATCCATTTTACCATGGATATTATTAACTTGTAAATAGGCTTTGTTACAATACGATGGCTTATCAATAGGACATGTCCAAAAAATATAACTCAATTCACAATCAAAACATTTTATAAATATTTTATTTTAATTTAATTTTATAACATTTTTGGAATTAAATCTAAAAGCAAAAAGATTATAACTAACCTAGATATTAACTCTGAATCAAATCTCTTGAGATGCAAACATCTTGTAGAGTGAAAAGAGATTTAATCCCTCTCCTCCATTCAAATCCCTTGAGATGCAAATACCTTTTAGAGTGAAAAGAGATTTAATCCCTCTCCTCATTTGGTAGATTAGAATTTAAGATCTAGTATAATATATATGAAGTGATCTTGAAATTTTTTATTTATAATTCACGTTTTCCACATTGCATTTAATTGTGTTTATTATTAATCTTTTATAAATATTAATTCATTTAATTTTTTTATATTTTATAAATATTACATATCAAATCCATTGAAATAATTACAAATATCCATCATACATTGAATTAGAAAGAAATTATTAATGGATTAAGAACTCTTTCAATTTTTCCCTCTATATATGTTTCATATTAAATATTTTATTTATAAACTAAGTTAAACTTTTCTTTGTTATTGATATTTTTAAAATATTATATATCAATTCAGAAATAAAATAAATTACACATCTCTTTAGTTATAGAAAGTGAAAATAAAAGAATTTTTTTAATTTAAATTATTTAATGCAAATTGATGTATTTTAATTATGGTGGACACTAATTTTTGGTGTTATTACAATTTTTAATTTTTTAATTAAATTATTATTTTAATATGTACAGTGTCTCTAGGGGCAACTAATTTGAGATATATCTAAACTCTCTATCATCACTACTACTAAAAATATTTCATAAATATTCTATAGATATTAAATTAAAAATGAGAATGTTTTTATACAGAGAGATGTGAAATTTATATATTATAAATAATATTATTAAGAACCAGTATAGAATCATCTTAATTGAGGATCTATTAGGTAATGAGAGGAATCAAATTTCTCTAGGTGCAAATTTTTCCTCAAGTTTTGCACCCAAAAAGAAGTTTGCATCCTAGATCCATCTTAACTCCAAATAGACAAAGGGAATATTTTTTTTTCAATTTAAAATAGGTTTAGATCCCAAAATATTTTGATCTATCTATGCATTTGGTGTTAAATACACTTTTGAATGCATAAATGAATTCTACACCCTCAAAATCCCAAGATACATTTGACCTTTGCAAACTAAACAACTTAGTTTTAATTGTTAAATACACTTTTGAATGCATAAATGGATTTTGCACCTAAAAATCCTAAGAGACATTTGATCTTTGCAAACTAAACAACTTAAGAATTTGATTTTTAAAATTTTGTACTTGATTTTGAATAAAATTGACCAACACAAATACTTCAAATAGAATCATTTTACCTATTAATTAAATTACCTGAACCTATTTCTTAATCTTGAAAAAAAAAGGTCATAATCTTTAATTATTAATCCATTTATAAATTATAATGTTTAATGTTTGATTTATTTATTTATAATTTTTTAATTTCAGTTATAAATTGAGATAGGCATTTTCATATATATTATTTACGATAATTATAGTGTTTAATGGTTTCTAATATACACATATTTGTGTTTACTAAATCATTAATATATAGTAGTTTGCAGGGGATATGGAATGAGCTCTAGAAACTTGGTGATAGCTACAGTGAAACCCTTGCGACATCCTAGCCACTTAATATTTGCTCTATTTGCATGATTTTTTTCACATCATTCAATGGGGAATTCATGTGATATGACAAATAAATATTTTTCTTTTGCAGGTATGGTTGTCGGTCAATCTAGCTCTTCTTCGGTTTCATACATTTCTATGTTGAAGTTTGGATTTGGTCTTCAAGTAGTGAAAGAAATTTCTTCCCTTATGTTCATGTAGATGAGCACGCTTTGGATTATGAAAAATATTTTTCGAATAATGGTTTGGTTTGCAGGTTTAATAAGTTCTGGTCGCGACTTATCGATCTGCATAAATGGATCTATGAGACATGGAAGCCCCTTTTGACGGATGACCTAAATATTTACCCTATGGCATGGAGTTTCTTCACTGTGGTTTTTTAAAATATTGAAGACAAGAAGGCTATATGTGAAGTTAGCTTGTGGTTTTGGGGGATCATTGACCTCTGCATGCAGCCCTAGTCTCCACTTTTTATCTAGTAAAGACATCGATTTCTTCGGTCCTGGTTTGGGTAAGATTTTCAAATCTTCCCTTACATTTTTGGAATCAAAGATCGATTTCCTCTACTAGGAACGCGTTGATAAAATAATATTGAAGTTTCTCTTAAACATAATTTTGTTTCAATACTACTTATGCTTGGATTTGTGTGGACATGGACTTTAGCAAGGGTTTTCCCATGAATATTAAATTGATAGTTCCAAACTATGGTGAGTCCAAAATCTTGACTATGAGAATATCTCATTTAGATATAGAGAATGCTATGAAGGAGGGAATGTAATTAAAAATTTCCCCAAGCGTCTTATAACAAGGATTGAAAAAAACTCCAAAGGCCCAAATGGTGGGAAGGTGCACAAGATGACCATTATATGGTATTCAAGAAGAAGATCTTCAGGGCAAGAAATAATCAGAAGGCAAGAAGAAAGAATATTTAGTCAAAGAAACCATAACCACAACAATAAAAACTAAGCAAGAAAAGTTTCTTGTCAATTTGGATCCTTTGATTGCTAGTAAAGACCCCCTGAATGCAGCGTTTGAAAAAAAGCAACAAACCCTCATGGAAAATGGTTATCTCCAGAAATAACAAGAAATATCGTAAAAAAAGGAGATTTCTTGGGAAGATTAGGTGGATGAGGAAGATTTCAAGGAAAATACAGTGCAGTTGTTGAAGAATGATCCACCAAATTTTGTAGAAAATGTAGGTTGGATTCAAGTTGGGCATAAAGGTAAAACCAATTGCCCAAGGAAAACAAGAAGTCAAACTAAATAAAATTAAAAAATGGAATGCAAATTTGTTTGTATCTTGGTGGTTTTTTGGAAAATATTTAGTTGGAAAGGGATTGAAGTATATGTGTAATGCAGGTTGGATTCAATTTGCGAAGAAAGGGATAAAAATTTCTCCAACGAAAACAAGAAGTCAAACTAGGTCAAATTACAAAAAATGGAATGTAAATGTGTTTGTATTTTGATGGTTTTTGGAAAATATTTAGTTGGAAAGGGACTAAAGTATTTGTTTCATGGGGAATTTTTTTGAGGTTTTTCACTGAGCCTTTGTTCTCAATCTCAAACCCTCAAAGAATATTGGAATATGTAAAGGTTTTGGCCTTGTAATCCAGATTTTTTTAATACAAATCTCTATATGTTTCATTTAAAAAAAATCATTAATATATATAGTTATATTTTATATTAACTATTTTAATGGACCCCACACATTATTTGTATAGTAAAATTATTATTGTGTTAAATTTTGATGATCAATTTTAACTACCTACATTAATATTAGTCATGTTTTATTAGTCTTAATTGTTTTAAAAAATATAATTTATGATTTTTTTATCTTCTATTAAATTAAAAATTATATATAAATATCACTTGAGTTTATAACTTGCTAAACCATTCATATTTAGTGAATAGATTTAATTGTGTTAAAGTAGCTTTTGAGAAAAGCATTACCACCTATGATTTGGTTATAGCTAATAATTTTGTATTTTATATTTATTTAATTTTTTATCATGCTTTTGTAGTTTACATTTATCTAATTTATTAATTTATGGTTATTAAATTTTCTTTTATCAATTAAGATGGCTGAAATAGATCATTGTTAGGAGAAATTATTTGAGGTTTATTTGCATTTTACATTTTATATGTATATAGGTTTAATTTAAATATTAATTAAAAATTTGAAGCCAATTTTTTCTTTCTCTAAAATAATATTGACAAACTTTCTTACATTACACTTACACATGTCCCCTATACTAAAATTAAATTTATGAGAAAGAAGGTTGAATACATATTAAATAAATTATTATAATTTATCCAATATTTTCCATTATCTTATCTCCCATAATGATAATTTACCCAATATTTACACCCACCCTAACCCTAACCCTCACCCTTATCCTCATTATAATTATTTACACAATACTTCTTTCAATCCTCACTCTCATAAGTTGGGAAATACTAGGTAAATTATTATAATTTACCTCCAATTTCCATCCATCCCTACTTTCACCTTAAGTTTAAAAATAATTTACTCAATATTTCCTTCAAACCCACTTTCAAAAATCTAATTTATCTAATAATACCAATATTTATGAAAATAAAGATAATACAAAATATTAAGAAAAAACAATACTTATGAAAGTAAGAATAAAATAAAATATAAAAGCAAATTATTACGAAAATAAAAAAATTAATCAATAAATTATTATATGGTAGAAATAAAAGAATATTGGATAAATTATTATAATAATTTACCCAATATTCTACCATATAATAATTTATTATTTCTAACTTATTAATTTTTAATATTTTATATAATTTATCCAATATTTTTCCCAGATAACACTCCTGTAAAATTATCCAATCATACTTTAACCTTAACCTACTTCAAAGTATACATGTACTTATGTCTCGAGAGTCATACAAAACTATTTCCAATGGCACATGTTAGCTAAGTAAAAACCTTTCTTTCAGAAGCAATCAAAGGTTAGGGAACTAAGGAACAGAATAAGAGAAACCGTTCTAGAAGTTAAAGAAAAAAGCACCTCCATTGCAAAATTTTAAAAAGAATCATTTTCCCACTTTCAATCTTTCTATGCTTCTTCAAGCAATCTGGATTTTTCAAAGGCTGAATATTTCCTATCTGGCTTTTTCTCTGATATCTCAATCTAGATTTTTCAAAGGCTGAAGGTTTCCTATCTCACTTTGTCTTTGAGATCTCAAGCTTGAAAATCAACAACTAATAGAGAAAATTGAAGAAAAAGATGGAGGCAATATGGGAAATGGATCTGATAAGGCACGTGGACTAGATGGATTCCCAATCAACTTTTGTAGAGCCTTTCGCCTGAAATGAAAAAAAGGATCTTATCAGAATGTTACACTAGTCAAATATATATATATATATATATATATATATATATATATATATATATATATATATATATATATATATTTTGTAAGCACAAACTTCTCCCCTCTTGCACTTATTCCAAAAGAATCCAACGAGATGAGTTTTTCACGCTTTTGGCCCATCTCTTTATGTAATAATTCTTATAAAATTTTAACCAAGATCATTGTTAGTCATTGTTAGTAGGTTAAATAAAGTCTTGTCAAGATTAATCTCAAAGAATTTCTTCAGCAATTATTCTCGTTTAGGAGGCCGTTCATTCAAGCAAGGAAAGGGACGAACCTAGTTTTTTCATAAATCTAGACATGGAAAATGCTTTTGATTGGGTGTGTCACTTCTTTTTCTTTCTTATTTCGGAAAAACTTTGGGTTTTGTGGTCAATTTATTTCTTGGATCGAAGCATGTATTATATCCCTTTGGACTTCCCATTTAATCAATGGCAAGCATACTATGTTCTTTAAACCATCTAAAGGCCTTCACCAAGGTTGTCCCCTTTCCCAATACATTATTGTTTTTAAAATTTTAATTTTAAGCATGAATCCTGAGGACATAATGATTGGCTCTCTGCGGGGAATTAGTATGGTTAGTCTAATGTCAAAGAAATAAACCACTCTGAGTTTACAAATGACACAATTCTCTTAGGAGGGGCTTCCAAGTTAAAGAAATCTTATATGCTTATCTCAACCTCTCTTGAGGTTTGGTGAATAAAAATAAAATTTAGCTTTATGGATAGAATTTCCCAATCTCAACACTATAGGAAATTACTTCCACCGTCAATTTATGAGTTCAGATAGATTGAAAATCCTTTAAATATTTGGGCATCCCAATTTCTTTGGGGTCATCCTTTAGGGAGGACTGGGTAGAAATAATTCAAAAATTTAGAAAGAAGATACAAGGTTGCGGAGAAATGTGGTTAAATATAGTTGAAAAAACCATTTTAATTAAATTTATCTCATCATCACTTCTAATATATCAATTCAGCCCTTATTGCTCCAAAAAGCGTCCTTTCTAAAACTGGGGCAATCCTAAGAAAAAATATTTAGCTGGGGGTAAAAGCAATGTATTTAAGTTTCATTTATTGAATTGGAACATCGTTCACCTCCCAAAAGAATATGGAGGTCTAATTATAAAAGGTATGATGTACATATGAATATGAAGCTAATATCAGACTCCAAAGAGTGTTGGAAATTAGCCTTCCTAAATAAATGTTTTCATAAAACTAGATTGCTTAGAGCTGAAAATGTATAGTGGACAGGAAGGGGAAGTTGTGTAGGGTCGTGACTCCTATTGTAATAGGAAATTTGAGTTAGCGTGTAGGAAATTGGGATAGAATTAACCTTTGGAAGGACAATATTCCTACAACTGACTTAAGTTCGGAGAAAAATTAAATTAACATCTTCGTAGATTAGATGAGTAGCAAGGAAATTGAAATGCTAAAATATATTTCATCTTAGGACATTTCATGTGCGTGGACCGGTTGGGTATACCCAGGCCTTCTTACATGTATGAGCTCGAATTGGGATACACTTCTCTAATCAATTAAAAAGGACCCCTATAGATAGGGATACTTCAGATTCGCATTCTTGGAAGCCAAGAAAATCACTCCAATACTTGGTCAAAGAAGGATATAAATCGTTGATGAGAAATATTCCTCACCCAACCCATTGGAAATGTAGAAAAATATTTGGCATGGGAATGCCCTACCTAAGGTCAACTCCTTCTATTGGTCATTGGTCCATGGGAATATTTGAAGTGTCGAAAAACTTAGAAGGAGGAATATTTAAGGCCCTTCCCGGTGCACTCTATGTAAAGCTAAATAAGAATTTATTCCTCACTTAATTCAATCTTGTCCCTTTTCTCTTATCACCTAGAAATTGGCTTTTGATAAGGTATACTATGTTAATTCTATTCCAAGAACCTAGTCTGAAATGTTTGAAGCATCGAAGTGTAATATACCAGACAAAATTAACTCAACATTCTCTCGAAGGGTATGGGTGTCATTGCTAAAATTTCTCTGATGGTCCATTTGGCTTGAAATAAATTGAGCCATCTTCAATTAAAGGCCTCCTTCCTCCCATAGAACAGATACCAAAGCTCAATGCCTTTTGTTTGAATCTATCTCTGCTCGGAGCAACAATGCTTTGATTCGAGCAGAACTATATGAAGAATAGAAGAGTTCAATTGAAATTATTCTCCTTTGATATTATGTTGTCAAATTAATCACTCATCCTATAGAGCCTTCCTTCTCTGATCTTAGAATGGGCGATGAGGACTTTCAAGTTTGGGAAAACATTCAATCATTAGCCATTTTGTGCTTTGAAGAAACCTCAAGAGGAAATCTATGGGTGGTTGGAGCTGGAGGGGTAATATATAGACCTGACGAATAATCTATGTATAGCTTCCTTTGGGGTCTAAGAACAACAACAGACAACCACGCTGAATTATGGGCGCTATGGAAAATATTGGACATAGCCATAAGCAAGGGGCTAAATAAAATTAATGTTTTGGGAGACTCAATGGTCATCATTAGATAAATCACCAAAGAAATATCAAATAACAACTCTAACATCCCCTCAATTGTCCATAGGATCTCCCTACAATACTTAAAATTTGAAGAAATTTTCTTCCAACATATTTTGAAACACTTAAATGGTGAGGCAGATAAGTTTGTTAAGCTAGGCTCACAATTTGAGCTAGGAATCATTGAGAAACAATATGGAGTAAGAGTTATGTTCCCAATTCCGTGAAATTAGATTGGATTTAATGCATCAATTCTAGTGGTCGCTTCGAATGAAGCCTAAGGAAATAAAAACAAAGGATTGAAATGAGAAATACCAGGTGTATTTCCATTTTCGTGGCTTTTTCCTCTTGAATGGTATTCCATGTGGCTAGAGTGAGCACTCCACGTTACATTCCCTACACAGAGGAGATTACAACTGGTGCAATCAACTAGGAGGAAGGACATGTATTAATGAGATTCATACCCTTCACCTTATATTGAATACATGTTTGAATTCCTCAAAATCTATGAATATTAATGTCCTGGAAAAATTCTTCTGTGTAAATATATTATGTATGGTTGTGGAGAATGATTGGAGTTCTCGCTTGAGGCTAGAATTAATGAATTTTCTCGAGGCCCGAAATCATCGGAGAGTGCGAACAATGTTAAATAGGTGGGTCTATCAAGCATTCGCCCCAACTCCTTCTCAACCTCTATGTACAATTTGGTAGTTCAATAACTGGTTTTCAATGGATGATGTCAAGAGCCAAGGCCCAGAAGGGGAGATAGATCGCTAGAAAATTTCGGTGGAGAGGTTGTTTAAAATGCTTATGGGAATGTATGAACTCATTATTAAAAGGTTGGAGTTTGTGGGGGTGGGAAAGGGAGAAAAGGTCCAGGCTCATGGACCAAAAATTTGAATGGTTGCAGGCTTGAGTGGATCGAAAGTTCATTGGTATGGAGGTGAAGCTAATGTTGTCAAAGAATTAGTCGTATGAAATGTTAAGAAGGACAAAGATGAAGAGTTGCAGTACTTCGGTGAAGAAGGTCAATGTCGAGGGAGCATCTCATGGTGAAGGTAAGTCGTGTGGCAAGCATAAAGCAATCGGGAGCAAGGCAGAATTTGGCTCCTCTGTGGTATCTTAATTCAAATGCTATATGCACTGTAAATTTGAATTTTTTTGGGGTCAATTTTGTAAAGTCAGGGAAGTTATAGTGCAAAATTGTAGTACAAAAAGCCCATAGAGAAAAAAAAATTGTTGTGGTTATATTGGAATGTTGAAGCACTTGAAGTAACCAAAGCTTGTAAATGGTTTTAGCCATGAAAACCAATTCTTATAAAATAAAAGATAATCGTTCTATTTAATAACAAAAAAGAACATTTTAAAGTGGACAATATAATCCATAGCTAAAATGTTTCAATACACATGTTTCAACTATATATATAAAGCAATTGTAAACAAAAAAAATATATAGTTAAAATGATTGGAGTACTCTCATTATCCATCAAAGAATTTGTGGATGTAAAATTTAAGTTATGTACTTTATATAGCATTTAAAAATACAATTTAAACAAGGAAACATTATATATATATATATATATATATATATATATATATATATATATATATATATATATATCAAAGATGAAAGGGATGCAATTTTTCTCAAATTTTGCACTTTAAAAGAGCTTTGCACCAGAAGAGATTTAATCCCTCTCGGTGCATGCTAGATTTATGCTTAAGATGGATCTATATTGGTTTATTCAATATTTCTAAATTCCCTTTAACCATGACCCTCATAAATTTAGAAATAATTTATTTAATATTTTCCTCTAACCCCTCCCTCATAAATTTAACTTAACCAATGAAACCAATATTTATGAAGATGACTCCAGATGCGGGTGTTTAAGAGGGTAAGTACGGAGATCAGCTTGAGGGTTGGCACGTGGCAGGGCCACATGGCCACCCACAAGCTCACTCCTCGGAATTCTCCAGCATTAATGCATCTTGGCCGCCACCCCAAGCGGCATTTACTCCTCCACAAGAAAATGCAGTCTCCTTCGCGCTCAAATGGAAATTTCCCTCGGCCCTCAGGCTCGGCCCTCTGGTTCGACTTCTCGTCCTTATGAGGATTTCCATCTCCTGCTCACCATTTCTATGCAGAGTCATTCTCTTCCCCTGTGGTGTCGTTTCTCTTCTGAGGCGACTGAGCCTTACTCTCGCACAGCGATTGGAAAGCGCTGCAACCTCGGAGGTTGCATCGAATTCCTTCCAGGGCACCATTTCTCTCAGAGTCCTCATTGTCAATTCCGCCTTTTGACTTCTTTTGGCTTCAATTTTTCCCCTGCTCCTCAGCTTCAACCTTTTGACCCTACTTCCTCCCTTGCTCTGCATTTTCACCAGCCCCATCGCACCAGCATGCCCCGCCTCAGGCACCGAATGCATTGTCGGCGAGGCAGCAGTAGAGGCAGCATCTCTCGTCCGCCTTCCTCCTCCTCTTCCAACTCTTCGGCCTCTTCTCTTAAGCATTCATGGGGCAGATACCCCGATACGTGTAGTGGCAGAGGCCGAATTCTTGGCTCAGCTGCTCAGCCTACCCCCTCGGCTCCTCTGACGCATTCCCTGCCTCGCTCGTCTCCCCCTGCCTATGTGCAGTCTACCACCACCGCTCAATTTCAATTCCAATGCTCCTCCAATCGCCCTCTTGTCGTAGCCACCATCTCCATTTATTTTCATGAGGTCGCCAGTAACGACCCCTGTCGCCTTTCGCCCATCTAACCCAAGCACCCCTGCAACGACCCGGGCCCCTCTGGTTCGATGAAAGTTCATCAGGCTTCGGCTGGGGACAATCAGGATTCGAATAGTGGCAACAGTTCAGACTATTTCAAGGAGAGGAACATGCAGGATGGAGACAAAGGCGAGGTCGGAGTTACGCAGCAGCAGATGGCTCCAAGTCACCCTCCTGCAGAAGATGATGAATACAAATGCCTTATCGTCGAAGAACCGCCTCCAAAATCTCATGACACATTGTTTTTCAGGTCTTACTATGCTTAAGGACACTAGTTTTTTAGTTTTGCCTTCTGTTTGCTATCATGCTTGGTACATTTACTCAATTTTCTATAATGTTGATTTCCTCTTTAGAGGCAGTGCTCCAAACTCATTTTGGGTTGGTTTCCCTACATGGGCAACTCCATTTTTGGTTGTTTTGAGACAAAATGCCATTGAAACAGGCTAGATCCGCAGAGGCCAGTGCCTCCATGTACTATATGTTTTATTAATAGATCTTAATCTTACTTAGAAAAAAAAAAATTATAAAAATGAAAAAACAAAATATTTAATAAATTATTAAAAGACTCACAATATCATTAAGGGAAAATAGTGAATATATTATTGGGCTAAACATTCTACATCCCAATAGAAAAGTAATATATAAATTTGTTCCTCCATCCAATAAATAAAAATTAACAAAATATTTACTCAATACAAATTAACGTGAGCTTAAATAAAAATCAAAATACACATATAAATAAAAAAATCATTCATCGTACTTCTAAATAGATTAATACAATAATCTTATAAATATAAACCTAAAAATAAATTAACACGGTAATTGGTTGGAATAATTGCGTTCAGATTCACTGAATTTCCAGGTCTTCTTCGCCTTTGAATAAAACATATCAAACCAGTGTTACACTAAAATCGCCTTGAAACCATTTCTCAACTACTTAAAATTGAAACCATCGTGAAACTAAAGTGTCCTGAGTGATTACAAATACAAATTTTATCTGAATCTTGACTCCAATATGTTTGTGAGCTAGCTTTGCTCCCGTGGCTACAATTGGCATTTTAAGTAATGGGTCTAGATAAGCCATGTTACATTTAAAAGTTCCATCTTAAATCTTTAATGGCAATATTTATAATATTCTTTATCTATATTATTGTAAGATGGATCTAGGAAACTAAAATTTCATTGTAGGTTTAAATTTACATTTAAAGTTATGGATCTCTAAGTAGTCACGGTTTAAACTTAAAATATTTTGATTAAAGTTAATATATGATTAATATTAAATATATAATTAATATTTATATTTATGTTAAATGTTAATTTTTTTTGTTTATTTGGTTATGTAGTCTTAACATGGGCATTTAATCCATCAAAATCACTCGAGGATCGCACTCAGCTTCAACCACACCAACCCTTAGCATGACCAAAATTTTTGTGCCTTCGAGGGGATTCGAACTGGTGACCTTTCAGCACGAGTGTCTTAACAACCCACTCTTCACCTATTGAACCGCACCTCGTTGGCTATGTTAACTATTAATTAGTGTATAATATAATATAATATTAAATATTATATTAATAGTATTAATATTTATATTAATGTTAAATATTAATTAGTATATAATATAATTTTAATATTGAATATTATATCATATTAGCAGTATTAATATTTATTTTAATATTAATATAAAGAGAGGGAGGAAGAGAGGAAGAGAGAGGAAGGGAGAGAGATGGAGTTAAGGGGGAGAGAGGGAGGGAAGAACAAAGACATAGAGAGAGATGGAGAGGGGGAGAAGAACAAAGGCAGAGAGAGAGAGAGAGATGGATATATATGGAGAGAGTGTGTGTGTATGTTTGGGAAGTGAGATAGAGAGACAAAGAAGTAAAGATATAGGAAGATAGAGATATAGATGGAGGGCGGAGAGAGGGAAGAAGAGAGAGATAGAGAGGGAGGGAGGGAGAGATGGAGTTGGACGAGGAGAGAGAGGGAGGGAAGAGAGAATGAGAGAGTGAGAGAGAAAGGAAAGCAAGGGGGAAGAGAGAGAGATATGGAAGGAGGGATAGAGGAAGATAGAGATATAGATGGAGGGGGGAGAGAGGGAAGAAGAGAGGGAGGGAAGGGGATAGATGGATATTAGATTTTAATAGTATTAATATTAATTTAAATATAAAGATAGGAAGGAAGAGAGAGATAAGAGAGGGAGGGAGATATAGGGAGTTGGAAGAGGAGAGAGAGTGAGGGATGAAGAAAGACATAGAGAGAGAGAGGTGAAGAGAGCGAGGAGTGACAAGGGTGAGATGAAGAGAGTGGGAGGGAAGACAAAGCGAAGGAGAGAATGAGGGAGAAAGAAGAGCAGGAGGGAAGAGAGAGAGAAGGAGAGATAGAGGGAGAGAAGGGGAAGAGAGAGAGAGGGAGAGGAAGAAGAAAATATGAATAGAGAGTGAGTATGTTTGGGGGGTGAGATTGAGAGACAAAGAATGACAGAAAAGGGAGATATAAATGTCGATAGAGTGGGGAGAGTGGGAAGAAGAGAGAGACAAAGGGATGGAGTGCTAAGAATTAAGTAGGGAAATGATTAATTCAATTCTCTTTCTTGACAATTGTTTGTGTTATTATTTTATTCCTTATCTTTGTTCCTTATTATTACAGAGTGTAATACATCAAACAGCTACGAAAACAATAAGAATAGTGACACAGTATATAAGTTTCAAGCCATGGCCAAAACCCCTTCTCTTGAGGGAAAATACCGTAAATATCTTCTCTTCGTATAGATTCTTCAATTGACGAATACCATGACCTAGAGACTTAGACATATACCCTCCAAGATCAAGATCTACATGACCTCCAATTGTAATTCCTTCGACCTCTCCAGAAAGTTTGAAATTTCTACATTGTTGCAACTGCTCCAACTATACAAGGAGACTTTGATCTCCTTGTAGAGCTTCCCCCTTCCCTTCGCTTGCCTTTCCTTGAGAGGTAGGACCATAAACAAGCCCTAGAAACCATTCACTTGTATTCTTTTTCTTCTCTCCACCAATATCGAACTCAAGATAGTCCTAGCGCAAAAAACCTAGCTTCTTCTTGTGCGTAGGGGAGAAAGATACCCAAAAAAACACTTCGGATTTCTTTTCTTCCTTCTTCGTCCTCTTTCTTTGACCTTATCCTTGTCCTCTCCGTCGCATATGAGAGAGATTGAATGAGTGCCTTATGGAGTACAAGTCTCTCTCCTTATATAGGTTTCCTTCAAGGCTGGTGTGGCTCTTCATATAGGTTGACTTGACAGCTCTCTAGGCCAACTTGATCTTGGAGGTATTTGACACTCTTTACATATTACAATGTACCCATATGGTCTTTATCATATGATAATTACTCTTAAAACCTAGAAGCACTTTAATTATTGCTTGACCTATAAAATAAAGAACTTGAGAATGAAACCCATGCTTCAATAATAATTTTCTTTTCATTTTATAATTTACAATTTACAAGAATACATTTCATACTTATGAAGACCGAACCTAGTTACACATTTTTCAACACTCCCTGTTAACTAGGGAGGTATTCATAAGAGGTACATGTTCATTCTAAATCTGAAGAGATATTATAAAAAGATTCAGATTTGTAACCCATCTATTTTTAGCATCATATCAATCTAGCATTGTCACATAGTAAGGCCTTAACTAACTGTTAAGTCCCACATAGTAAGGCCTTAACTAACTGTTAAGTCCCTATATTAATAGTGTAGTACCTTATTATGTTAGTGTAGCCCCCCTTATTGTTATTGTTGTACCCCTATAACCCCCATATTGTTATTATTGTGCCCTTACATTATTATTGTTAGGTTGGCTAGGATTACATTGTGGCCCCATGGACTCCTATATATAGAAAGGAGGTTTTGTCATTTGTATCATCCAAGAACTGTTCATTCATGTAATGTATTGGAGGTTGCCCCCTCGAAGTGGATTATTTCTAAGGCGTTGATATCTCTTTTCTTCTTTTTTTGGAGCTGATTTCAAAACATTTGGTATCAGAGCTTTGGATTCTAGGGTTTCATTGCTCCAAACAGGGCATCATGGAATTTTTGCTATAACTTTTTTTCTACGAAGGTTTAGAAGCTAAAATTTTTAGAGTGTGAAGCTGAAATCCTAAGGAATAGCGTCACAAACATTCAGAGCTTGGTTCACAATATTTTAGGAGATATGATCTGTGGAAGTTAGCTCTTTTTGCAGGCTCCTGAATTTAACCTAAACAGGTCATCACGGAATTTTCGCTATAAATTTTTTTTCTACAAAGTTTCAGAAGCTGAAAGTTTTAAAGTGCAAAGCTGAAATCCGGAGGAACATTGTCGCAAAATTTCAGATCTTGATTCGCAATATTTCTGGAGATATGGTCTGTGGAAGTTAGGTCTTTTGCAGGCTCCCGAATTTCATCTCAAAGAGTTGATCGTGGAAAAATATTCATAGCTCTCTCTCTCTAATCATCGGATTGGAATTCTGTAAAAAGTGGCCACAAGCACACAGACTTTAGTTTCCTTTCTATAAATTTCAAAGCCGAAGGAGGAAACAGTGACACGTGGCAAGTCGTACAAGTTTGCTCTACTGAACTAGTCCATAATTAGGTCATCGTAGGAGATTGGGCACAAATTTGTCTCAAAGAATCCAAATTAGGTCAGACCTGTGGTATTCTAAAGAGAATTTAGAGGGCTAGCTCAGGGCAAAATTTCAGTTATTGAGGATCAAAAATCACATAGATAATTCAGTTTCAATATTGAGTTTCTCAAAAGCAAGAAAAATGTGTGTATTTGGTTTCTGAAGTTGCATAACGTTTGTTTGAAAAATCAGTTTGAAGTGATTCCAAGGGCACATTTTAAATTTTTTATCCGTATTGGGTTCCATAATGCCTCCAAAAACTAATTCCATACCCATTAAGCCCTCAAAAAGCTATACTATGACTCATGAAGAGGAAGAATTGCAGTATGAGATATCAAAATTACGGTACCAAGTGCAACAAATTTTGATCTTACGAAGAGCAACCGAAGATGACATAGATGGTTTAAAAGAAGAAATGGAGGCTAAGTTGGGTTGTTTGAAGGATCAAATAATAGCTAATATGGATGATAAATTAGTGGAAGATCACATCGAGCATCAACAACAAGTTCTTCAACTCTCAAAGGATAACCTAACTTTGGTGCAGAATTTAATGAAATAACAGGAAGATCCACATCACATTGAAAGAAGTTCTGAAGCAATCACAAAAACAAGAACTCGACAAGTACGATCAATTTCAGAGTATCTCGGCACGTCGAAGAAATTTCCTGTAGAAGATTCCACATGGGAGGATGAGAATTTTATACAGAAGCATCAAGAAATAATCAAGTGTTGAGGAAAACAATTGTTTGAAGGAGAGGGGCATGTTAAATCCCTATATTAATAGTGTAGTCCCTTATTATGTTATTTTAGCCCCCCTTATTGTTATTGTTGTACCACTGTAACCTCCATATTGTTATTATTATGCCCTTACATTATTATTGTTAGGTTGGCTAGGATTACATTGTGGCCCCACTAGGCTTACATTGTGGCCCCATGGACTCCTATATATAGAAAGGAGGTTTTTTCATTTGTATCATCCAAGAAATTTTCATTCATGTAATGTATTGGAGGTTGCCCACTCGAAGTGGCTTATTTCTAAGGCATTGATATCTCTTTTCCTCTCTTTTTGGAGTTGGTTTCACAACACTAACAACTCCATCTCTCCATGACATCTTGAACAAAAATGCTAGTGAGACCAATTATTATAGACACCGTCATCATTGTATCCAAGGTACATACTCCACCCGTGTGTTCACCGAGTATGACCTTCTTGGAATATTCTTATCTTGGATAGTTAATCCTCAAAGAATATCGGTCCACGACTACTCTTATCTTGAATTCCTTACCACATTCTCAAAGAGTATCGAATACCAGATGGTTACCAAATCCTCCATTCTTTCTTCCAGTGAAGACAAGAATGTTGTGTCTATATCTCCCTCTTAGATAGGGAGGATTGGCATCCACAAAACCAAGCTTGTCTCTCAAATACATAAGCTTCTTGTTTGGAAGTGATTTTTCCAATATGTTAGCTACCTGTTCATCAGTGGAAATAAACTGAAGTTGTAGCACATCATTTTGTACTAGCTCTCGAGCGCACTTATACTTTTTATTTACGTGCTTTTTATTTCCATGAAATACTATATCTTTAGACAGACGTATACAATTGTTGTTGTCACAGATTATCACTATAGGGTCCATCAGTCCTTCAGATAAGTGAGATAACAACTTCCTTAACCAGACCGCTTATTTTCTCACTTCATAGGTTGCAACATATTAAGCCTCAGCACTACTCAAAGAAATGGTGTCCTGATTTCTACTCATCCATGAGACCGTGTAGGATCCCAAACTAAAGCATCCTCATGTAGTGCTCCTCCCATCTTGTTCGTTGCCTCCCCATTTAGAATCTATATATCCAATTAGTTGGACATCATTCCTTCTATCATACTTTAGACAATAGTTTATGGTTCCTTGCAAATATCTCATAATATGTTTTCTTCTATCCAATGATCTTACATCGGCTCTACTTGGAATTGAATGAGAACATTTACTGCAAAGCATAAGTCTGGTCGATTATTCACCAAGTACATCAGCGAGCCAATCAGTTGTCTATACTTGGAAGGATCCACAAGGATTGATTCAAAATTCTTAAGTATATTCAAGTTTGTGATCATCAAAGTGGTCATAGATTTTCAATCCATAATGTCAAACATCTTTAGCATCTTGATTACATACTTTCCTTGACCCAAATAAATTTCATTGGGTCCTTGCCAGAATTCTAGTCCCAAATAGTAATGCATCATCCCAAGATCCTTCATATCAAATTTTGTTGCTAGTTGCTTCTTGCATTCTTCAATTCAACCTTCTACACCTATCAGGATAAGATCATCTACATGCAGAAGAATGATCTCAGGTTCACCTTTTACAACCTTTTGAGTCATCATAACTCTTCTTGAAGCATATCCTTTGTAGATATGCATCCATACTAGCATACCATGCCCTTGGTTCTTGCTTGAGGCCATATAATGATTTCTTTAATCTGCATACATATTCCTTTCTGTCCTTGACCTCAAATCCCAAGGGTTTTTCTATGTAGACTTCTTCATCTATTGTACCATTCATAAATGCAGCCTTGAAATCCATTTGATGGATGTTCCATCCCATCGATGCAGCCCACGAGACTAGTGATCGAATCGTTGCATATCTTGTTGTGGGATAAAATGTTTCTTCATAATCGATGCCTTCAAGTTGAGAGAAACCTTTGGCCATAAATCTAGCTTTATATTTATTTATACTTCCATCAACTGCATGTTTGATCTTGTAGATCCACTTGGAAGTAACCACATATTTATCTTTGGGCCTAGGTACGATCTCCCAAACTCCATTTTTCATGATAGATTGGTATTATTCATTCATGGAATCTTTCCATTCTGGATTCTTTACAACCTCTTCAAAAGTGGATGGTTATGCTTCTATTAGATTTTTCATGTATGCAACATACCCATCATATATTTTGGGTTTCTTACTTTCTCTAAATTTCCCCTTTTTTGCTCCATGGCCTTTTGCATCAAGTAGTGTGGATTTAAACCAATTAGGTTTTTTCCTTGTTTCAGGAATGACCATAGGTTGAACAGGCTCACTGGGACCTTCTTCTTCATGGTGAGATTCCTCTTCTCCCTGGTTCACTTCTTCCTCAAATTTCAAAATATCTTCATCATCGGAATCCATGGAAAGATCCTTTGATTTCTTGAATTCTATGATCTCATAAAATATGGAATCATGAATAAATTCTATGTTATGTCCATCCTTTATGTAGATCCTATAAGCTTTGGATGAGTTACTATACCCAAAAAAAGTTCCCTTCATTCTGGAAGGACCCATCTTATTTCTTTTGTCCTTTGGTATATGAATATATATATGAAACCCAAAGATTCAGAGATGATCTAAGGATGGCTTCTTTCCAGTGAATAATTCTTCTATAATTTTATTATCTACAGATCTTTGAGGACATCTATTTTGAATGGATACTGATGCTTTTTTTGCTTCTCCCCATAGGAATTTTGGTAGATCGTGACCATGAAACATTGCTTTTACATTTTCTTCAATGAATATATTCTTTCTTTCAACAACACCATTTTTTTCAGGATAATATGGGACTATAAACTCCCTCTTAATCCCAGACTCCTTACATAATGCGATGATCTCCTTGGATGTATTCTCTCCTCCATTATCATATCTTAAAACTTTGATTTTCCTTTCTGTAAGGTTTTCTACTTCAACTTTGAATTCCTGGAATTTTGTAAATACTTCATTCTTCGTTTTTAATAGATAAACCTATTTCTTCCTTGAATGATCATATATTAAGGTTAAATAATATAGATGACCTCCAAGAGATTTTGGAGTCATAGGACCACACACATCATAGTGAATAAGATCCAATATTTCTTTTGACCATGAAGCATTGCTTCCAAATGGTCTCTTGAAATTATTTCCCAATGCACATCCCTTGCATACACCTTCATGATCTTCCTTAATATTAGTGATTCCATCTACTATGGAAGTTAGAGATGGGAGGATTGGAGATGACCAAATATTTGATGCCATAGTTCATAGGGGCTAATTTCAATGTGAACTAGTGCTTCGGCTATAGGAGATGTAATATATAGAGCCTTCCTTCCTGAATGCCAATAAATTTAGCTTGATATATACTTAAGCCTTCTCTCCAAACAACAAACTTCCCATATATGAAGGCTACTCTATCTCCTTTATCTTCTAATCTTGAAATAGAGAGCAATTTTTTATGCAAACCTGGAACAAATAGAATGTTGTTGAGGTAAATGTTGCTTCCATGTTCAATATTTATTGATGTTTGTCCAATGCATTTTATGGGATAGCTATTATTTTCTCCCATTTCCACATAGTAAGTGGATTTTCCTTTTGATAAAGTCTTCAATTTATTTAAGTGACCATTCATGTGTCTTGAAGCACCACTATCAATTACCCAAATGTCTTCTTCTTGGAAAGTATCAAAGAGAGCTAAGAAGATACCTTCATTCCTTTCTTTGAATGATACCTTCTTTGAATAGAATAAGAAGTTCCATAATTTCTTGATACCTTTATTTAGACAACTTAAAATTTTCTTGATGAACTCCATAATTCCCTTAGACAACCTTAGGTCTGAAACCATGTTGAGAATTCAGTAGGGCAATGATTATTTCAATTCTATTTCTTTATAATTGTTTGTGTTATTCTTTTACTTATTATCTTTGTTCCTTATTATTATAGTGTGTAATAAATCACACATCTACCAAAACAATAAGAATAGTGACATAGTATATAGGCTGCAAGTAAGGGCCAAAACCCCTCCTCTTGAGGGAAAAACCTGTAAATCTCTTCTCTTCTTATAGATTCTTCAATTGACGAATACCATGACCTGGAGACTTAGACAAATACCCTTCAAGATTGTTAGGTCCTTATAAGATTATTTTATCTCCTTATTATTATTAGTGTAACACCCTTATTGTTATTGTTGTACTCAGCTAGTCCCCATATTGTTATTATTGTGCCCCATATAATCCCATTGTTTTTATTGTTGTGCGCTTACATTATTATTGTTATGTCAGCTCTGATTATATTATGACCCCTTAGACTCCTATATTTATAAAGTAGGTTTTTTCATTTGAATAATCCAAGAATTGTTCATTTATGTAATGTAAATGATGTTTCCCCCTTGAAGAGGCTGATTTCTAAGTTTTTGTTCTATCTTTTCTTGTATTTTGTGAGTTGGTTACATAAAATTTGGTATCGGAGCTTGGGATTCTATGGTTTCGCTTCTTAAAACATGTTATCTTTGCATTTGCGCTATAACTTCTTTTCTATGAGAATTCAAAAACTGAAATTTTTATCACGTGGAGCCAAAATATTGGTGAACTTCATATAAAAATTTCAAACCTTGATTCGCAATATTTCATAGATATGATCTGTGGAAGTTAGGGTTTTTGTAGGATCCATAATTTCATCTCAAATAGGAGACTCTGGGAAAATCGTCATAGCTTTCATTTCAGACATCTAATTTGATTTATGTAGAAAGTGGCTGAAATTTCACAGAATTTGGTTTCTTTTGTATCGATTTTAGAGCTGAATGTTAAAAAAGTGACATGTGGCATGTCGTACAAGTTCACTCTACTGAACTAGTCTAGAGTTAGGTCATTGTGGGAGATCGGGTATAAATTTTCCTTGAAGAATCAAAATTAGGTCGAACTTGTGGCATTGGAAAGAAGAATTAGAGGGATACTACAAGACCTAATTTCAAATCTAGGGGATCTGAAATCACATAGATACATCAGTTTCAATATCGAGCTCCTCAAAAGCAAGAAAAATGTGTGTTTTTTTAAATTGCGTAACTTTTTTTTTTTAATTAGTTTGAAGTGATTCCAAGGGCATATTGAAGAAATGATACAAGTATTGGGTTCTATAATGCCTCCAAAAAATATTTGCACACCCCTTAATCCCTCATAAATCTCTACCATGATGCATGAAGAGGACTAAGTGCAACATGATATATCAAAATTACGAGACCAAGTGCAACAAATTTCGCTCTCGCAAAAAGTAACAAAAAATGAAATGGAAGCTAAGATGGATGGTTTGAAGAAAGGCATGGAAGCTAAGATGGATGGTTGGAAGAGTGGTTTGGAAGCTATGATGGATGGCATGGGAGCTAAGATCGATGGTATAGAAAAAAAACTGAAAGACAACATGGAAGACATGAAGAATGGTCTAAAACCAGACATGGAAGGTTTGACAAAGTTGCGACAAGAAATGATTCCTAATGGCGAAAAGGTAGTATATGAAACTCATGATGAGAAGAAAATAAATGTTAATCATGATTTCATATAATATAATTTTGGATTTAAGACCCACCATATTTATCAATATGAGGAAGTTCGATGGCAAGGATCTCGTAACATGAATACTTTAGATGGAGCAATATTTTGATCTCCATAATGTGAAAAACACAAAAAAGGTACGCATTGCAAATTTATACTTAGAACCCAATCAGTTTGTATGGTATCAATGGTTTTTCTCTCGTAAACCGCTTTTCACTTGGTTAATTTTTGCAGAGGAAATGATAGCACATTATCAGGATGAAAAGAGCAACGACTTCTTTAGCCAATTGATAAATCTCAAACAAAAGGGTTCAAGGTCAGATAACATTGAGGACTTCTAAAAGTTGAATATTAGGGTAGTAGATATTCCATAGGAGCGTAGGATTTATGTATTCATGGGTAATTTAAAGGATAGTTGTTATGAAACTATCTCACAAAATAGAAGAAAATATAGATCAATGACTTAGAAATCAACCTCTTCGAGGGGGAAACCTCCTTTACATTACATTTATGAAAAATTCTTGGATAATAAAAATGAAAAAACCTCCTTTCTATATATAGGAGTCCAATGGGTCCAAATATAATCCTATCTGACATAACAATAACAATGTAAGGGCACCAAAATAACAATAGTGGGCTTATATGGGGCACAATAATAACAATAATGGGGCTACATTAACAATAAAAATAAGAGGATACACTAGTATTATAGGGACCTAACATGCCCCTCTCCTTCAAAAAAGTGTTGTCCTCAACACTTGAGTAGTTATGGATGCTTCTATATAAAATTCTCATCCTCCAATGTTGAATCTTCAACAAGTAAATTCTTCCACTTGACGAGATACTCTGAAATTAATTGATTTTCTAGTTATTGAGTTCTTGTTTCCATGACTGCTTCAGGTTCCAATATGATTTTTCCGTCTTCGTCAAGTTTTGGCAATATTTTTTGAACTAGGAGCTTGTCACCTATAACCTTCTTTAAGCATGAAACATGGAAAACTGGGTGCACTCGGAAAGATGCAGGAAGCTCTAATTTGTATGCCAAAGTACCAATATTTTGTAACACTTTGTAAGGACTATAATACTTTTGTGATAATTTATTATCCTTCTTAGCCTGCTCAAGGGACATTTTTTTGTATGGTTGTAGTCGTAAAAGTACCGAGTCGCCTACATCAAAACTTCTTTTGGTGCGATGTTGATATGCATGTTGTTTCATTCGATTTAGTGCCAAGTTGAGGTTATCCTTTAAGAGTTGGAGAACTTTTTATTGATGCTCGATGTGATCTTCGACTACTTGAGCCTTAGAATTTTCTCTTAAATAAGATGTGATGGAGGGTGTATTTTACCCATAAATTTCCATAAATGAGGTCATTTTGCTGCAGTATGGAAGGAAGTGTTATACCACCATTAAGCTAGACGTAACCACTTGACCCATTGTGTCTGTTTATCAGATACAAAGAAACGAATATATCCTTCCAAACATTTGTTCACTATCTCAATTTTCCCATCAGATTGAGGATGATATGATGAGCTATGAGCTAATTGAGTACCCAAACAAGAAAATAATTTCATCCAAAAATTTCCTATAAAAATGGGATCTTTGTCTCTTACAATAATATTTGGGTTTCTATGTAGCTTTTGAATTTTTTCCATAAATGCAATAGAAACTTTACTGGCTTTAAATGGATGAGATAATTCACACAAGTGTGCGTACTTAAGTCTATAAACTACCACCATGATGACAGTATTTCCTTCAAACTTGGGTAAACCTGTGATCAAATCCATTGAAACCTCCTCCCAACATTGACATGAAATGGATAAAGGTTGTAACAAACCTAGAATATTAATTGTCTCAACTTTATTTTTTTTGCAAACCAAACATTCTGCCACAAAATTTTGAATATCATATTTAATGACATCCAAAAAAATCCATCTTGACCCTGTGGTAAGTTTTTAAAAACCCTGAGTGCCCTCCTAAGGGAGAGGGGTGCAATTCGAAAAGAATATTTTGTTTGAGTTGGGAATTATTACAAATATATAAGCAATCTTTGTACCATAATGAATCATTTTTCCAGCTAAATGTTTCATATGTACTGGGATCTTGCTGTAACTTTTGAATTAGTGTGCACACCTCTTCATCATTCTTCCATTAATCCCTTGCTTCAGTTATCCACTCAGATTAGATAATAGAAATGGCACAAAGCAATGCTTTCACATCCTCATCGTTTCTTGAGAGTGCATCTGCAACAACATATTGCTTTCCTATTTCGTAGATGATTTCAAAGTCATAACCCAACATCTTTGTGACCCATTTTTGCTACTCTTCTGAAGATAATATTTTTTCCAAAAAGTAAGTAAGACTATCATGATTTGTTTTTACCTTGAAGTGTTTTCCCATTAGGTAAGGTTGTCATTTATTTAGTGCATGTAGTATTTCCAACATGGGCCTTATCATAAATAGGTTTCAGTAAATACTTTCCTTTGATTGGACGGCTTTCAAAAACAATGGTTCTGCCTTCTTGCATTAAAACCACACCAATTCCATTTCCTGAGGCATCACATTCCATAATAAAGGTTTCTGTGAAGTCTAGCATAGCTAAGAACGGTGACTGACCCATTTCCTCTTTAAGATGTTCAAAGGCCTTAGTTTCTTCTGCAGTCCAAGAGAATGCATATTTCTTTAGTAATGATGTTAAAGGTGTCAATATTCTCCCATAATTCTTAACAAACTTGTGATAATTCCCTGTTAACCCCAAAAATCCTTGAAGATGCTTTATGGTTGTAGGGATTTTCCATTCCTTAATGGGTTTAATTTTGTTAGGGTCTACCTTAACACCCTCATGAGATACAATATCACCCAAATATTCCACCTCCTATACTCCAAAGAAACATTTGGAGGTTTTTTCATATAGTTGTTCTCCTCTAATAGTATGAGCACCATGTCAACATGTTTAACATGATCCTTCCAAAACTTGTTGTAGATTAGTATATCATCAAAAAATACAAACACAAATTTTCTAAGGAAGGGTTTGAAAAAGGAATTCATTAAACCTTGAAAAGTGGAAGGTGCATTAGTAAGGCCAAAAGGCATGACCAAAAATTCATAATGACCCTCATGAGCTCTAAATGTTGTTTTCAGAATGTCTTCAATCTTCATTCTAGTTTGATGATATCCAGAATGAAGATCCAGCTTGGTGAAGTAAATTGCTCCATGTAATTCATCCAATAATTCACCAATGAAGGGGATGGTAAATTTATCTTTAATAGTGAGCTTGTTGAGATCCCTATAATCTGGACACATACACCATGATCCATCCTTCTAGTGCACCAATACTAATGGAGCAGAGAAAGAAATTTAACTCGGTTGAATAATACCAGCCTTTATCATTTCTGCAACCATACGTTCAATCTCACTCTTTTGAGAATAAGGATATATGTAAGGCCTGATGTTTGGAGGAACGGTTCCTAGAATCAAAGGAATAGCATGATCATGATCACGAATAGGTGGGAGTTCTTTCGGAGTCTCAAATACCTTGGAATGATTATCCAACGCTTTTTGGAGATTTTGAGAAATATATGATTTTGATGTTTGAACCTGTAGTGAGCATAATTGTGAAATTACGCCTTGTTGTTCTTTCTTTAGAAGCTTTTTCATGACATTAGGGTTTATCATATTTCTTGGCTTCCCTGCGATACCCCGTAATTCAACTTCTTTTCCTTCCGAAAAAAAAACCAAGAAATTTTCTTGAAAATTAAAAGCTACCGTCTCCAGAAATTGTAACCATTGTACTCCTAGTACAACATCATCACTGATGGAGAGCATTGGACTATTCAATACATATTCCCCCATGGTTATTTTGATATTATGGCACTTTCAAGAGAAATTTTGTAATATTCCTAAATTAGCATGCAACTAATTGGAACATTATTTTTTTCTCTTAACACATAGTCAGATGAATAAATGGGTAGGGAGGCTCATAAATCCTTTTAACAGCAATAAAATCCCTCTTAATGGGAAAAGGGATCATATTCATAGTTGGATAAAACACCTTCATGTGTGAACCAAGACTAAATGCATGTGTACAAAGTCAAGTTTGACCAAGTCAACAAAGCTAGTATGGAGGATGTGGAACATTAATGAAGATAACCCAGTGGGAATATGGATCAGTTTAGATAGTTAGAATAAAGCCACATTGAGTGTGGAAGAAGACATTTCATGAAGATCTAGTCAATTTTTACCAAATCCAACAGTGGTGTTATGGAGGAGTGGCATTGATGATGGGACAGTGCAGTTTTGGAGGGAGATTCATTGCATGAATATGGAAACCCTAATGAGTGGGACCCAAGGTGAGAAAGCTCACATTGTTTATAAGGAAGAGGCTGGAAGCCATATGGGGTTAGCTTATGATTATTATTTTTTGATTATATGGTATTTTTAGACATATTTATTTCTCTCGCTGTTTAGCTGAGATAGAGTGTTGTTTAGCACAAGGTGTTCCTGATCGGGAATCCCGCCTCTTCCATTGAGTAGCTCTTGGAGGAGCCTTGCACCATATTGTCCACTATACGGTTGAATTACAAGCTTCATATTCCTTTAACAGCGCAGATCCTATTGAGGGTGTGTCTGTTTCAGTAAGCTGCAGCTAGTGGAAACTAGATCTTCAGATCTAGTCCATTGCAGTGCTTCTTTTCAGTGGAAGAGGGTTCTAATCCATTGGAGGGATAGTATTGAAGGTATTGAGCTTCATTTTCATATCTTGGTTGTAGACCAATCACATTTTGTCCCCTATAGCACAGTCTTGATCTAGATCTGCGTAATTTCTGAGGGAGAAGTTGCAGGGTGATTCCGTGCACCGTTTGGAGAGTTGATTTTCTAAGTATTGGGGATATGCCCTTCACTTTGGAGATCTATTGGAGGGGATCATTTTATTTTTTATATCATATCAGATCCACTTTCCAAATCTGAATATTTCCATAGATCTACAGTCTTAGATCTCATATCTACACTTTGTATATGGTGTTTTGCTGAAAACCCCAAGGGAGTTCATTAGAGGAGCTTGTATAGTGCATGGAATTGATATAGATCTGACCTTTTATACACATAGAAGCTCTAGATCTGATTTACAACTTATTTCTATCGCAGGAGTAATAAAATAATGTTTTCATGGTATTTCCAGTTTTATTCATGGTTGCAGCCCCTCTTTTTGCATGATTTTTGAGCAATAATGGCTTAGGAGGATTGTTTAACTAAGCTACCATGATTTCTTTCAGATATCCTTTTGTATATGGTTGTAATAATTTATAAATGAATGGATCCATGGGCTGCATCTAACTTTCATTGCATACATTTCTGAAAATTGCGTTATTTTTGCATGTATTACTGAGTTTTCCCATTTGGGAATATTACAGTGGTTTCAAACCATGATCTTTGGCTCAGCTTGTGGGTTTCAAGCCAAGATGCTATAGGAAGAAGAAAGAGATAAAAATTATGGGAGGAATGAGTTTCATCTCATCTCTTTTCAGATCTAAGAAGGACCTCACCAAGGAGGTCAAGCACAAAAAAATGGAGAGAAGAAGTGAAACCACATCATGGTTTCAATATGAGGAAGTTCCATGTACTTCCTATCAGCAAAAAGCAGATCTAGTATTGCATAGAGCTCCAATGAAACCTACTATGGAGTTTTCTGTTGAATACAAGAGGCATATAGATGGAGGAACTTAGATCATGATATTCTAAGTGAATATCTTCCATAATATAAGTCTCAACCTAGAGCTTTCAAGGAGAATCTGACTCTCCCGCATTTCATTCAGCTAAAATAAGAAAGGAGACCTTACAGCAAAAGAAGAATAAAGGGCAACAGATTTTTATTGTCTACCTTTGACACTCATCCTCATGCATAGAAAAATCTTGGGGAAAGAAGTTGGATGCATTTTTTCTGCTACATCCAGTAGTAGAGAAAGAGGTTGCTGAGATTGCAGCGTTGCACCTTCAGGGTGAAAGCGAAAAATTGGTGGTTCAGCCATTTGAGTCATGCAAGAGTGACTGCATTTGCAGATTTTACTCAAAGGTTGATCAAGAAGTTTGACAAGAAGAAATCAGAGGAGAGGAATCCTTCACCACCACTTAAGGATACTTGTACCTGCGCTGACACAACTATGGAGGAGCAGCTATCATCCTCAACAGTTGGGGGAGCCAACACATTGGAAGGAGGAACCTTTGTAGCAGTAAAATATTTTTCCAAGCCTTACCAAGGTATGCATAAGTTTCCACTTCCTATTATTTCAACACATCTTAGGGAGGATTGTGGGAAATGTACCATTGCATGACCAAGGGTCAAAATATATTGTTGATTTGGAGCAGCAGACTATCACTGCGGTGAGAAGCCTTGATTTATTCAAGGAGGAGACATACATTCATCCTAACATATTATTGTTGAGATGCACACAACCTTTGGGGTTGGAATGTAGATTCCATAAGGATGGTATGAGTATTGTCTTGAACAATACATTGCAAAACTATGGGTTCAGCATGGAGTATGATTTGAAGACAGCAGATGCACCATCATGGAGACTAGAAACGATGTCAATGAGCAACAGTGATGAGTTGGGGACCGAACCATTGTTGGAGCATTGAAATGACCTTCCCATATGTATGAAAGAGGAGGAGAAGATAGTTGTTGGGGGACATCTTATGATGGATAACATCTCTCATGGTTGTGATGGATATTTCTTGATGAAATTTTCACATCATGATGGGAGGTTTTTGCCTACCACCTATTTGGATCCTTATGGGGTCAACTGGGTCATTGAGGAGATTGCATTTCAACATCCCATGAGATGCAAAGAGAAAAATCTGATTTGGGAGGTTGGTATTCTCCATTGGAGGAATTCCACTTTTGGACATGAGGATAAACACTCACCATGGGTTGGATGGGTGATGTTGATGAGCAACAGGTTGGGAAACCACTTGTAGATCTATGACACCAAGCAGCAGGATACAAGACTATGTTGGTTACTCTTGAAAGAGTTTGGTCATCCTATGACACATTCTACTTCAAAGAGTAGGTTGGTGGATGGAACTTGGCATGGCACTTACATCATATGGCAGCAAGAAGTTTGGATGTATTGGAGTGATGTGATATATTTTATATCAACTATCATGTTATTTCTCCATGATTCATATGGTGATGGTGTGGGGAGGCAACTAGAGATGTTGTTGCTTTGGTTTTTATTGAGAGAGTATTGGATCATAT
The DNA here is from genome assembly GCA_034641835.2 of Pinus albicaulis. Classification (NCBI taxonomy): domain Eukaryota; kingdom Viridiplantae; phylum Streptophyta; class Pinopsida; order Pinales; family Pinaceae; genus Pinus; species Pinus albicaulis. Next base: position 900,750,044 of record CM076582.1, read on the forward strand.
TCTCCCATACTTTGCATGATGTTGCAGGAGTAGGAGATGGCACTATTGGTTCAAAGGCGCTACTCCTTAGCCTTGGAGGATCAGGAGGTACTTCCACTTGGGAAGGAATCTCCCATATGTAGCAACATTATGATTGATGGATTTGACATGTGGTATGTCAAAGGATGGAGCTATGAGATGACAGGAGCCTTATTACAAAGGCCAACAGTGTTGTCACTTGGGAACCTGGGTTTTTTGATGGAGTGTCCCCAGGATCACTTCACATATGATGCACTTGATGGGCAAGAAGGAGATGAGAGTGACGGAGTAGTTGGTGGAGACATATATTACCATGATATGATCTTCTTGACTTGGATTTCCAAGCATAAGAAGAGAGATCTACATGCTACACATAGTTCATTCATCTTCATGTGACTATATCATGCCACTATGGAGGGCTCACTTATGGATATTATTATCATATTGCTCTCAATATATGGTAAGAATTATGTTTATGCAATTATTGATTATCTAACATAGTATTTTTATTCTCTTACCATCCTTATACAGTGCATTGCTCCATAAGAGGGCAAGCCTCTATTTGAGCTTCATGGTCATTTTAGGACCAACATCTATGATGGGGAAAGCCATTTCTTGTATGGCTTTGGGAAAGTGTTGTATCATTTTCCATATGCTCAGTTGATATACAATGTCATTTACTATTTCCTAGTAGATGAGATAACATGCAGAACTAGCAAACTGTTTGAAGACAACTTGCCATATCATATTCCAAAACTACAGTGGGAGAAATTGCGTTGTGACTACTTAAGGAACTTTTCGTACCTTCCAAAACTATGTAAAAACTTTAATACTTCTGTCACTTGTATTCCATATGATGATAATAATTTCATATTCATTTTTCATGGGATGATTTGGGCAAGAACCAAAGGGTGGATCTTTGAGGACCCTATTGCCTTTTTTCTTCATAAAGGCAACATTATTGCAGCCCATATTTAGCAGCAGCTCTACACTTATCATAAGTGGAGCGAGAGACAGCGTGGGATGGACATTTTGATCCCACATATTTAGTTATGTAGCCCACCTTCTTTGCAGGAGCCTAAGGTGGAGGAGATGTTTCAAGAGTTACCATGTTGGAGGGTGACTCACTTTGTATGGATGATATCTTGGGGATGGAGGCTTCACATGGGGATGATGGTTCCTAATATATTTTAGATTCCATGCCTCAAGAAGGCCTCTAGACCACATATAGTTGTTCCATTGGATATTCCACTTTTTCATGATGAGAGCCATTGGGATTTTTCACCAAATGCATGCTTATACACATGGGAGGAACAACTTGAGGACATATTGTTAAAAGAGCATCTTGTTCTTTGGAATAACTCATCACTTTAGGATGCTACGGGAGGACTATCCTTGCATTTTCTTGAGGACAAGCAACATTTGGGAGGGGAGGACTGTAATATTCCTAAATTAGCATGCAGCTAATTGGAATATTAATTTTTTGTTGTGTAACCAGCTCCAAAAAGAGAAAAAAATGGGATCTATGTCGCTCACAATAACCCTTGGGCTTCCATGTAGCTTTTGAGTTCTATCCATAAATGTAGTAGCAATTGTACTTGCTTTAAATGGATGAGATAATGCACAAAAGTGTGCATACTTGGTAAGTCTATCAACTACCACCATGATGACACTCTTTCCTTCGGACTTAGGTAAACCTGTGATAAAATCCATTGAAATCTCCTCCCAACGTTGACCTGGAATGGATAAAGGTTGTATAAGTCCTGGGGTCTTAATTGTTTCCACTTTATTCTGTTGGCAAACCAAACATTCCGCCACAAACTTTCGAATATCAGATTTAAGGCCATCCCAAAAAAAATTCTTTCTTCACCCTGTGGTAAGTTTTTAAAAATCCTGAGTGTCCTCCTAAAGGAGAAGTGTGCAATTCCAGAAGAATATTTTGTTTTAGTTGGGAATTCTTACAAAGATATAAGCGATCTTTGTACCATAAGGAATCATTTTTCCAACTAAATGTATCGGATGTACTAGGATCTTGCTACAAATTTTGAATGAGTGTCCATACATCTTTGTCCTTCTTCCATTCATCTCTTGCTTCGGTTATCCAATCTAGTTGGATAATAGAAATGGCACAAAGCAATGCTTCCACCTCTTCATTCTTTCTTGAGAGTGCATCTGCGACAACATTAAGCTTTCCTTTTTTGTAGATTATTTCAAAGTCATAACCCAACATCTTTGTGACCCATTTTTGCTGCTCTTCTGAAGATAGTCTTTGTTCCAAAAAGTGTTTAAGACTATCATGATCATTTTTTACCTTGAAGTGTCTTCCCATTATGTAAGTTCGCCATTTCTTTAGTGCATGTAGTATTGCTAACATTTCCTTCTCATAAATAGGTTTCTGTAAATACTTTCCTTTGATTGGACGACTTTCAAAAGCAATGGGTCTTCCTTCCTGCATTAAAAGTGCACCAATTCCATTTCCTGAGGCATCACATTCCACAATAAAGGTTTTTGTGAAGTCTGGTGTAGCTAAGACCGGTGCTAGGCACATTGCCTCTTTAAGGCGTTCAAAGGCCTTAGTTGCTTCAGGAGTCCATGAAAATGCATCTTTCTTCAATAATGTTGTTAGAGGTGCTGCTATTCTCCCATAATTCTTAACAAACTTGCGATAATACCCTGTTAACCCGAGAAATCCTCGCAACTTATTTATGGTTGTGGGGACTTTCCATTCCTTAATGGCTTTAATTTTGTTAGGGTCTACTTTAACACCCTCGTGAGATACAATATGACCCTGATATTTCACCTCTTGTACTCCAAAGAAACATTTGGATGTTTTTGCATATAATTGTTTCTCCTGCAATAGTTTGAGCACCCTGTCAACATGTTCAACATGATCCTTCCAAGACCTACTGTAGATTAGTATATCATCAAAAATACTAGCACAAATTTTCTAAGGAAGGGTTTGAAAATGGAATTCATCAACCCTTGAAATGTAGAAGGTGCATTGGTAAGGCCAAAAGGCATGACCAAAAATTCATAATCACCCTCATGAGTTCGAAATGCTGTTTTTGGAATATCTTCAGTCTTCATTCTAATTTGATGATATCCTGAACGAAGATCCAACTTGGTAAAATAAATTGCTCCATATAATTCATCCAATAATTCATCAATCACAGGAATGGGAAATTTATCTTTAATGGTGAGCTTATTGAGCTCCCTATAATCCGGACACATTCGCCATGATCCATCCTTCTCGTGTACCAATACTACAGGAGCAGAGAAAGAACTTTGACTAGGTTGAATTATACCTGCCTCTAACATTTCTGCAATCATGCGTTCAATTTCGCTCTTTTGGAAGTAAGGATATCTATAAGGCCGGATGTTTGGAGGAACACTTCCCGGAATCAAATGAATAGCATGATCATGATCACGAATAGGTGGGAGTCCTTTGGGAGTTTCAAACACCTTGGAATGATTGTCCAAGACTTCTTGGAGATCTGCAGAAATAGATGATTTTGATGTTGGAACTTCTAGTGAGCATAATTGTGCAATTACGCCTCGCTGTTCTTTCTTTAGAAGCTTTGTCATGACATTAGAGTTTATTATCCTTCCTGGCTTCCCCGCAATACCCCGTAATTCGACTTCCTTTCCTTCTGAAAAAAATTTCAAGAAAAGTTCTTGAAAATTAAAAGCTACCGTCCCCAAAGATTGTAACCATTGCACTCCTAGTACAACATCAGCACCTCCCATAGGAATGGAAAGCATTGGACTAGTCAATACATATTCCCCCATGGTTAGCTTGATATTATGGCATTTTCCAGAGCAATTTATAGTTCCTCCATTTGCAACCATCATTTGACATTCTGGTGCTGGGTATAGGAAACAATTTAATTCCTTGGCTACCTTATAATGAATAAAATTATGGGTGCTACCTGAATCAATCAACACTATTACCATTTTCTTCTTGATATGTCCTTCTATCTTGAGAGTTTGAGGAGTGGTAATTCCTACCAGTGCATTACACGATATGGTCGGATTCATTTCTTCCTCTTCTAGGACTGGTTCTTGGTGTATATCCTCTTCTTGTTCATTTTCTTCTTCCTCTTCACAATCTATGTAAAATAATTTCTTCTCAGCACACTTATGACCTTTAGTGTATTTGCTATCACAACTGTAGCAAAGCCCTTTTGCTCTTTTTTCTTCCAATTTTTGTGGTGTTAACCTTGTAGGTTGTGGAAATCTAGACGTAGCAACACTTCCTTCTTTATAGAATTGAGTGGTAGGCTTCCTTGTCACCATTATTTTACATTCAAATTTTCTTGCCAACCTGAATGCCTTCTCCAATGAATCCGGTTCCAAAACACGAACTTCGTGTTGGATGTTATCCTTTAAAGTGCCTATGAAGAGATCGATCTTGTGTTCCTCTGGAATATCAGTTACCCTTATATTCAATTTTTGGAAGTCCTCAATGTGCTGCCCCACTAAACCCTTTTGTTTGAGATTTATCAATTGGCTAAAGAAGGTGTTGCTCTTTGTATCCTCATAATGTGCTATCATTTCCTCCTTAAAAATTGACCAAGTGACAATTTTTTTACGGGAGCAAAGCCATCGATACCATTCAAATGTATTTTGTTCTAAATGTAAAGTTGCAATGCGTACCTTTTGTGTGTTTTGCACATTTAGGAGATCAAAATATTACTCCATCTGTAGTATCCATGTTACAGGATCCTTTCCATCAAATTTCCTCATATCCATTTTTGGAATATGGTGGTTCTTCCCTCCAACAGTAGAGTTTATGAAATCACGATTAACATTTATTTTGTTCTCGTCATGAGTTTCCTCTACTATCTTTTCACCATTAGGAAACATTTATTGTATCAACTTTCCCAAACCTTCGATGTCTACTTTTAGATCTTTCTTCATGTTTTCCATGTTGTCTTTCATTTTTTCATCGATCTTAGCTTCCATGTCATCCATCTTAGCTTCCCTGCCCACTTCCATGCCATCCATCTTAGCTTCCAAACCACTCATCTTAGCTTCCACGCCTTTCTTCAAAACTTCCATTTCATTTTTTTGTGTTCTTTGCGAGAGCGAAATTTGTTGCACTTGCTCTTGTAATTTTGATATGTCATCTTACCATTCTTCGTCTTCATGAGTCACAGTAGAGCCTTCTGAAGGCTTAATGGGTGTTGAATTCTTTTTAGGGGCCATTTTAGACTCCAATATTGATATCTATTCTACAATAGGCCCTTGCAATCAATTCAACTTGATTCTTATGCAATTCGGAAAAAAAAAAATACACACCTTTTACTTGCTTTGAGGAGCTCGATATTGAAATTGTATTATCTCTGTGACTGCGGATCTTAAATATTTGAAATTCAGCACTGAAGTAGCCCTCTAAATTCTCTTTTGAATGCCACAGGTTTGACCTGATTTGGATTCTCCAAGACAAAGTTGTGTCTAATCTCCCACAATGACCTAATTATGGACTGGTTCAGTAGAGAGAACTTGTACGACTTGCCACATGTCACTGTTTCGTCCTTTTTCTCTGAAATTGATATTTAAGAGACTACAATCTGTGTACTTGTGACCACTTTTTACGAAACTCCAATCCGATGCCCAGAGAGAGAGTTATTGAAATTTTCCCACGATCACCTCTTTGAGATGCAATTCAGGAGCCTGAAAAAGCACTACCTTCCACAGATCATATCTCCAAAAATATTGCGAACCAAGCTCTGAAATTTTTTGACAAATTTCCTCAGGCTTTCAGCTTCGCACCATATGAATTTCAGATTCTGAACCTTCGTATAAAAAAAGTTATAGCGCAAATTCCACGATGACTTGTTTAGGAGCTTGAAAAAAGACCTAACTTCCACGGATGATATCTCCGAAAATGTTGTGAACCAAGCTCTGAAATTTTTAGACAATCTTCCTCAGGATTTCAGCTTCGCACCCTAAAAATTTCAGCTTCTGAAACTTCGTAGAAAAAAATTTATAGCGAAAATGCCACGATGACCTGTTTGGAGCAGCGAAACCCTAGAATCCAAAGCTCTGATACCAAATGTTGTATAACCAGCTCCAAAAATAAAAGAAAAAAGATATCAACGCCTTAGAAATAAGCCACTTCGAGGGGGAAACCTCCAATACATTACATAAATGAACAATTCTTGGATGATACAATTTACAAAACCTCCTTTCTATATATAGGAGTCCATGAGGCCATAATGTAATCCTAGTGGGCCACAATGTAATCCTAGCCGACCTAACAATAATAATTTAAGGGCACAATAATAACAAAATGGGGGTTACAAGGGTTCAATAATAACAATAAGGGGGTTACACTAACAATAATAAGGGACTATACTTGTGATATAGGGACCTAACATTTTTGCTCTTAACACATAGTTAGATGAATAAATGGGTAGGGAGGCCCATAAATCCTTTTAGAAGAAATAAAATCTGTCTTAATGGGAAAATGGATCATATTCATAGCTAGATAAAGTACCTTCATGTGTGAACCAAGACTAAATGCATGTGGACAGAGTCAAGTTTGACCAAGTCAACAAAGCTAGTATGGAGGATGTGGAACATTAATGAAGATAACCCAGTGGGAATATGGATCAGTTTAGATAGTTAGAATAAAGCCACCTTGAGTGTGGAAAAAGACATTGCATGAAGATCCAGCCAAGGTTGACAAAATCCAATAGCTTTGTTATGGAGGAGTGGCATTGATGATGTGACAACGCAGTTTTGGAGGGAGATTCATTGCTTGAAGATGGAAACCCTAATGAGTGGGACCCAAGGTAAGAAGGCTCACATTGTTTATAAGGAAGAGGATGGCATCCGTATGGGGTTAGATTATGATTATGATTTTATGATTATATGGTTTGTTTAGAAATATTTCTTTCTCTGGTTGTTTAGCTGAGATAGAGTGTTGTTTAGCACAGGGTGTTCCTAATCGGGAATCCTACCTCTTCCATTGAGTAGCTCTTAGAGGAGTCTTGCACCATATTTTCCACTATCTGGCTGAAGGCCAAGCTTCATCTTCCTTTGATATAATAGATCTTGTTGAGATTTTTTCTATTTCAGTAAGCTGCAGTAAGTGGAAACTAGATCTTCAGATCTAGTCCATTTTAGTGCTTCTTTATAGTGGAGGAGGGTTCTAATCCATTGGAGGGACAATATTGAAGGTATTTAGCTTCATTTTCATATCTTGGCTACAGGAAAATCACATTTTGTCCCCTAAAACATAGTCTTGATCCAGATCTACGTAATTTCTGAAGGAGCAGTTGTAGGGTGATTATGTGCACCATTTGGAGAGATGATTTTCTGAGTGTTGGAGATCTGCCCTTCACTTTGAAGATCTGTTGGAGGAGATCATTTGATTGTTTATATTAGATCAGATCCACTTTCCATATCTGAATATTTTTATAGATCTGCAATCTTAGATCTCAGATCTACACTTTGTACATGGTGTTTTGTTGAAAACCCCAAGGGGGTTCATTAGAGGAGCCTGTATAGTGCATGGAACTGATATAGATCTAATATTTTATGCACATAGCAGCTCTATATATAATTTACAACTTACTGTTGTTGCAGGAGTAATAAAATAACACTGTCAGGGTATTTCTAGTTTTATTCATGGTTGCAGCCCCTATTTTTGCATGATTTTTTAGCAATAATGGTTTGGGAGGCTTGTTTAACTAAGCTACCATGATTTGTTTTAGATATCCTTTTGTATATGGCTATAATAATGTATAAATGAATGGATCCATGGGCTGCATATAACTTTCATTGCATAAATTTCTAAAAACTGCGTTATTTTTGCATGTATTGTTGATTTTTCCCATTTGGGAATATTACAAATTTATAGTTCCTCCATTTGCAACCATCACTTGAAACTATCGCGTTAGGTATAGGAGGTAATTCCATTCCTTGGCTACCTTACTATGAATAAAATTATGGGTACTACCAGAATCAATCAACATTATTACATTTTTCTTCTTTATATGTCCCTCTATATTGAGAGTTTGAGGAGTGTAATTCATGCCAATGCATTACCGGATATGGTCAGATTCATTTCTTATTCATCTAGGGTTTTTTTACTCTTGTATATCCTCTTCTTTTGAAGTTTCGTGTTCATTTTCTTCCTCCTCTTCACAATCTATGTAAAATAATTTCTTCTCATCACACTTATGACCTTTAGTGTATTTTCTATCACAACTGTAGCAAATCTCTTTTGCTATTTCTTCTTCCAATTGTTGTGGTGTCAACCTTGTAGGTTGTGGAATTATAGGAGTGGCAACACTACTATCTTTATAGTTGTGAGTGGTAGGCTTCCTTTTCACCATAATTTTGTTTTCAATATTTCTTGCCAAACTCAATTCCTTCTCTAGTGAATTAGGTTCCCAAAAGCAAACCTCATGTTGGATGTTATCCTTTGAAGTCCCTATGAAGACATCAATTATGTGTTCCTCTTGAAATCAGCTACACTTGTATTCAATTTTGGAAGTCCTCAACGTGTTCCATCACTTAATCCTTTTGTTTGAGATTTATCAATTGGCTAAAGAAGGTGTTTCTCTTTGTATCCTCATAATGTGATATCATTTCCTTCGTAAAAATTGACCAAGTGAAAATTGGTACCATACAAATGTACTGGGTTTTAAATATAAAGTTTTAACACATACCTTTTGTTTGTTTTTCACATTATGGAGATCAAAATATTGCTCCATATGTAGTATCCATGTTACAATATCCTTGCCATCAAACTTCCTCATATCGATCTTTGGAATATGTTGGGTCTTCAATCCAACGTTAGAGTTTATGAAATCATTATTAGCATTTATTTTGTTCTCATCATGAGTTTCCTCTACTACCTTTTCGCCATTAGGAATATTTTCTTGTAGCAACTTTGCCAAACCTTCTTTCAAACTTTCCATGTCTTTCTTAAAAAATTTCATGTTTCATTTTAAACCATCCATGTCACATTTTAAACCATTCATGTCACATTTTAAAGCATCCATGTCACCTTTTAGTTCTTCTTTCGTTGCTCTTTGTGAGAGTGAAATTTGTTGCACTTGATCCCGTAATTTTGATATATCATGTTGCACTTATTCCTCTTCATGTGTCATAATAGAGTTTTATAAGGATTCAGTGGGTGTGGAATTATTTTTGGGAGGAATTTTGGAATCCAATACTTATATCTATGCTTCAATGTGCCCTTGGAATCACTTCAAACTGTTTTTTCAAAAAACAGTTATGCAATTTTAAAAAACAAATACATTTTTTTTTCTTTTTAGGAGGTCGATATTGAACCTAATTTATCTATGTGATTTTGGATCTTCAAGATATGAACTTCGATCTTGTAGTATCCCTCCGAGACTCCTTTCTAATGCCACATGTCATACCTAATTTGGATTCTTCAAGACAAATTATGCCTGATCTCCCACAATGACCTAATTATGTGTTGGTTCATTAGAGAAAACTTGTATGGCATGAAACGTGTCACTGTTATGACCTTCAACTATGAATTGATGCAAAAGAAGCTAAATTCTGTGAAATTTCAGACATCTTTTACATAATTCCAATCTGACGCCCGAAACGAAAGTTATGATGGTTTTCCCTCAGTCACCTATTTAAGATGAAATTCTAGAGCCTGCAAAAACCATAACTTCCATAGATCATATCTTCGAAAATATTGTGAACCAAGGTCTGAAACTTTTATAAGAAGTTCATAAAGAGCTTGGCTCCACATGGTAAAAATTTCATATTCTGAAGCCTCGTAGAAAAAACATTATATCGAAAATTCCAAGATGACATGTTTGCAACAGTGAAACACTAGAATCCAAAGCTCTGATACCAAATGTTATGAAACCAACTCACAAAATAGAATAAAAGATAGATCACTGACTTACAAATTAGCCTCTTCGTGGGGGGAAACTCCTTTACATTACATAAATGAACAATTCTTGGATTATACAATTCAAAAAACCTTATTTCTATATATAGGAGTCCAAGGGGTCACAATATAATCCTAGCCGACATAACAATAACAATGTAAGGGCACAAGAATAACAATAGTGGGCTTATATGGGGCACAATAATAACAATATGGGGACTACATGGGCACAACAATAACAATAAGGGGCTACACTAATAATAACAATAAGGGGATACACTAGTATTATAGGGACCTAGCAATAACATCCAACATGAGGTTCGCCTTTAGGAACCTGATTCATTAGAGAAGCAATTGAGTTTGGCAAGAAAAATTGAAAGTAAAATTATGGAGACAAGGAATCCTACCACTCACAACTATAAATATGGAATTTTTGCTACTCCTAGCCTTCCACAACCTACAAGGTTGACACCACAACATTTGGAAGAAGAAAAAAAAAAAGGGCTATGTTACAGTTGTGATAGAAAATACACTAAAGGTCACAAGGGTGCTGAGAAGAAATTAATTTACATATATTTTGAAGAGGAGGAAGAAAAGAAACAAGAAAATTCAAAATAAAAGGATATACACCATGAACCAACCGTAGAGAAATAAGACATGAATCTGACCATATCTTGTAATGCATTGGTAGGAATTACCACTCCTCAAACTCTCAATATAGAAGGGCATATCAAGAAGAAAAATTTAATAGTGTTGATTGATTCTGTAGTACCCATAATTTTATTCATTATAAGATAGCCAAGGAATTGAATTGCTTCCTATATCTATCACCAGAGTGTCAAGTGATGGTTGCAAATGGAGGAATTATAAATTGCTCTGGAAAGTGCCATAATATCAAGCTAACCAAGGGGGAATATGTATTGAATATTCCAATTCTTTCTATTCCCATGGGTGGTCTTGATGTTGTACTAGGATTCCATTGGTTACAATCCTTGGGGACTATAACTTTTAATTTTCAAGAACTTTTTTGGGAAGGAAAGGAAGTTGATTTATGGGGTATTGCAGGGAACCTAGGAAAGATAATAAACTCTAATGTCATGACAAAGCTTCTGAAAAAATAAAAATGAGGCATAATTTCACAATTATGCTCACTATAGGATCAAGCAGTGGAAGATCACATCAGGCATCAACAACAAGTTCTCCAACTCTTAAAGGATAACCTCACTCTGGTATAGAATCGAATGAAAAAACGAGAAGATCACCATTGCATTGAAATAAGTTTTTATGTAGGCGTCTCGATATTGTTACAGCTACAAACATACAAACAAATATCCCTCAAGAAAGCTACTAAGGATAATAAATTATCACAAAAGTATTATGGTCCTTACAAGGTGTTGCAAAATATTGGTACTATGGCAAACAAATTGGAGCTCCTGCATCTTCCCGAGTGCACCTAGTTTTCCATGTTTCATGCTTAAAGAAGGTTATAGGTGACAAGATCCCAACTCAAACAATATTGCAAGAACTTGAAGAGGAAGGAAAAATCATATTGGAACCTGAAGCAGTCATGGAAACAAGAACTCGATAACTACGAAATCGTTCAATTTCAAAGTATCTAATCAAGTGGAAGAACTTAGTCGCTAAAGATTCCTCATAGGAGGATGAGAATTATATAAAGAAGCATCCAGAAATACTCAAGCGTTGAGGACAACACTTTTTTGAAGGAGAAGGGAATATTAGGTCCCTATAATACTAGTGTATCCTATTATTATTATAAGTGTAGTCCCCTTATTGTTATTGTTGTACCCATGTTGTCCCCATATGTTTATTATTATGCCCCATAGAAGCCCACTATTGTTATTTTTGTACCGTTACATTATTAATGTTATGTCGGCTCTTATTATATTATGACCCCTTAGACTCCTATATATAAAAAATAGGTTTTTTCATTTGAATCATCCAAGAATTGTTCATTTATGTAATGTAAAGGAGGCTTTCCCTTTGAAGAGGTTGATTTCTAAGTCATTGATCTATATTTTCTTCTATTTTGTGAGTTGGTTACATAACAATGATTAAGATCCGCATGACCTCCGACTGTAATTCCTTCGACCTCTGTAGAAAGTCTAAAATTTCTGCACTACCGCAACTGTTGCAGCTGCTCCAACTGCTACAACTACACAAGGATAATTTGATCTCCTTATAGAGCTTCCTCCTTCCTTTCACTTCACTTTCCTTGAGAGGTAGGACCATATACAAGACCTAGAAACCCTTCACTTCTCTTCATTTTCTCCTCTCCACTAAGATCAAACTCAATATAGTCTTAGTGCAAAATCCCTAGCTTCTTCTTGTCTTTAGGAGAGAGAGATACCCATGTTAGCCACCTATAAAAAATTTCATATCAAATGGTGGCTAAATCATTTTTGAAAGCCTTCAAGAAACAAGTTTTATTGTCAAATTGTTAATTCTTGAAGTCTTGTGAAGGGGACTTATCCTTGAGTTAATCTTCACTGTTGTTTCCCTTTTAAATTCTAAAAATCTGTTGTTTTCATGAAGAAAAGACTACTGCAAAAAAACCCATTTTTCCCTTCATTTTTACCCCTTCTTCCACTCAAAATTAACCTCCTTTTTATTCCCTTTTTCCCCATGAAATTCCTCTATTTTCCCTCATTATCTTTCTTCCCTTCATAAAATCCCCTTTGATGAGGTTTAAAACTCCTTTTTTGCCTTATCGGAAGCTTTTAGATCCTTTGAAAACCTTGAAAAATCATAAAAATGAGCCTTTTTGTGCTAAAGCTTTAGCCCCTTCGACTAAGCCCCAAACCACTTACCCACCATATACCCATGCCCAGGACCAAGAGTTAAAGTCCCAAAGCGCTTATCGCAATCAGAACTTCCGACAAGCACATGTCTTTTTGTTACAAAAATCCCTCGATGCGATTGGCCCCTTTGTTATAACTCTCGATCCCTTGCTTCCTTCGTAAAACCTGAGCCATGCAATCAGGTGCTAAACACTATAATAAACCTGCCCCGAAGCCATTTTTCCTTTGTATTTCATGAAAAACCCATTTTCCTATGTTAAAAGGAAACCCGCCGGTTCATGGTTTAAACCATTCCCAACCGTTGATCTAAAACAATCAAACGGTCTTCGGGATCTCGCATTAGAGATTTCCATTGGGCACGTTTTAATATTTTATTACCCCACCTCTGATTGGCCCCTTCCTATGGATTCTCTATCGTCGATATATGCTGCCATTCCCAGATCCGACGGCCCACATCGATCTAATCATAAGCCCATCCCCCCGCCTGTGACCTCCTCCGATTCATTCTTCACCATCGATCTGATCCTCAGATCAACGGTCTACGTTCAATCACATCGGCGCTTTACTCCCTTTGCCCCCGCCAATCGCAATCTTCTGATTTCATCTGGACCGTCCATACGAAAAGATCTGATGGTCTAGATCAAAGCCCTTTCCCTTTGTTAAATTTCATGAACCTCACTTTATAAAGTTCTTTCAGTGAATCTCCACTGTTGATCTCTGCAGATTAATGGCCCGCATTAACCCAAATTATTCCTGCCCCTCACCTCATATGTTATTCCTTTGATCCCAAGATTCGATCTAGGCCATTCATTCCATTCATCCGACAGTCCAGAATCACCCCGATAGGCCCAACTCATTTGGGTCCTACCCTTCCCAGATCAAATCTCCACCATTCATTCCTATGATCGGATGGTCAAGATTGAAACCACCTTCCCCTGCCCCACCTCTTTCCATCCTTGCATATTGTCTTATCGCGCTCTCCTCTCGACCCTTTGATCTGACGCCCCAGATCCAACAACCAGTGCACAGTTTCGCGTAAATTTAAGCCTGAACGTTAATTATTTGAAATTACATGATGTAAGTGGTTTTGAAAAGCCACGTGTCAGGCTCTGATGCATATCGCTTTCAAAAATGTAAAACCACCTTTCCTTCATTTTCTTGCACGAAACTATTGGTTTCTTTAGCCGAAACCACCCTTCCCATTTACACTATATTCCATCGCGTTTAATTTTCGACGTTGATCTCTATAGATCAACGGTTCTAGTCTAATCTCGTGTTATTTCATCACCCTCCACCCATCCTCCAAGGGCCTTTATCGATCAACCTCCAGCATTGATCTCCGTGGCCGATCTAATCCGACGACCCAGAATCCTCCGAGAAACCCCAAGTTTCATTAACACCTTTTTCGCTGCCGATTAAGGTTTTTTGCCCATTTTTCTTTGTAATTTCCCCATTTCATTATAAAGTTGACCCTCCTACATAATATTTTCCCGGATTGATCTCGATTATTGATCACTATGCATCAATGGCCCGGACTCAATCTCTTGCACCGTTTGTTCCAACTACCTTCCTTTTTTACCCCCACGAGAAAATCTCCACAATTGGATGCTTTCATCCAACGGTCACAATCCAAACCTAAACCTCTGAAGTAGTTGAACCCATCCCCGCAGGATTTTTCTAGTTTCGTTTGTTTGTGTAGGTTTTAATGGTTTTTATCAAAAGTTTTGAAAGAAAATTGAAGGTCGGGGATGATGATCCCCCGGGCCTTCATTCATCAAAGAATATTATTCCACAGGGTTCAATACCATGTTTTGTCCGTGCCTCATGAGCACTAAAGCCATTTTAAAACCCTCTGTGCACCTGCACATCAACAAGACACAGAAAAATTTGATCAATCAAAGAGTATCAGTGTTAAAGGATCTAGTCACAGCAGACATGAAAAATTGAAGATGTTTTACACAGTTTGGAGGGATTACGGCTAAAATCGACAATTAAAAGCCTAATCCACTCAATTAAACGTAGTTTGAAGAACAGAAGATAGAATTTAGGCCTAATTATGCCTAACACATAGAGTTAAAGCAAATTAATAGTGATTAAAGAATGAAAATCAGATCTATCAATCTGAGAAAGCCTCCACTTCCACATCAGAGGCTAATTGAATCCTCTCAGCTAAAAAAATCCACCTGTAGCCTCAAAGCATTCAAAAGATGGCATAGTTATTACCAAAACAAAGGATATTTGCCTTAATACAGCTAAACAGTTATTCCAAATCAAAGAAACTAATTTAAACTATCAAAAAAGTTATTACAAGGATAAAACAGAGCCTTAAAGTCAACAAAATCTTCTCAGCGAGCTTAATACTTAATGTAAGCCCATTACTATAGAGAAATATCTGAAATCTTCTCCATTGAGCCCCTCAAAGGTTGAGAAGCATTAAATTGTATTGATTGAGTCTGTAGATCTTTTCTCTTATTCCACCTCCTCATTTTCCTATAAAATCTTCTTGAGGAGCTCATTGTAAAGGGTTGGTTGCTGGTTGGTTGCAGAACTTTGATATAATACTTTTTCTCGAAATTTTCTACATGTAAATAGTGTTCAGAGGATATTGAAGCTCTATTTGTGATCAAATAAGTTAGGCTGAGAAGAAAAGATGATTTTTGAACTGAAACATTGGACTTGAAGAATGTAACTGGATTGACATCAATATACAAGCTGATTCTTGGGATCCTGATCTATATCACTGGTGAAGTGCTTCTTTCTGTGTTATTGTTTTCCTTTCATGTATGCCATTTTGTCCACTTATTCTCTGATAAAGAACAGCAAGCATAGAGTTAAGATTTATTGTTTACAGTACCCTTCTCTGACTGATAAGCTTTATCTCAATGTTTTCCTCCAAATTGTGTGTTTAAGAAGGTCTTAAGTAAAGTGTAAACATTACCAAGGAATTTTGGTTTTTCCCTGTCTTGATGTGCGAAGCTTGAAAATTTGTTCTTGAATGTTATTTTCGTTATCTTCTTACTAGATTTTGACTAGAAAAGTTTATGGTTTTCCCTGTCTTCTAGTTCTTTCTTCAAAGGTAATTCCGAAAGTTTCCCTAAGAGTATGTTGAAAGCAGTTTAGATTTGAAAGTATCTTATCTGATCTTAGGTTGCACTTTGTTTTTCTTATCTGTTTTCATCCTTTCTGAAAGTAATTATGTGGATTACTAGATTGTTTGTCTATTGAGTTAGCTTTAATACAAGCTTATCCAAAGAAGTCTATGGTTAGCCCTGTCCTTTGGTTGGTTTTAAATAGTTACTTAAAATGATTTTCTTGTTTGGAAATACTGATAAATCCTAGTTGAAATTATGGTATTTTTCCACCCCTTCAACACTTTTATTGTTTCATTCCATCATTTTATCTAAGATATCTTGTGATATAGATGACTTTTCCCTTGGACCACTCTTGAAATTGTTGAACAATTAAAACCTTTTATGACTCCATAGCCCAATGGACTAAAAACCAGCATCATATATATCTTATTAGCCAAAGCTTGTTCTGATTGCTTGCAACTTCACACCTTTGAAATGCTTTCATTTCAGGACTTTCCACTCAATTAAAAATCATGCTCAACCATCCAAAACAAAAAAAAAAAACCCTTGTTCTTAATAACTAGCCTAATATCACACATAAAAGCCTTAAAGA
This sequence comes from Pinus albicaulis, assembly GCA_034641835.2. Taxonomy (NCBI): domain Eukaryota; kingdom Viridiplantae; phylum Streptophyta; class Pinopsida; order Pinales; family Pinaceae; genus Pinus; species Pinus albicaulis. The sequence continues at coordinate 900,766,460 of CM076582.1, forward strand.
TAAATCAATCTTTGCACTTATAGAGAGATCCCTCTCTGGATTCAGGAGGGCTAGATCCTAGAATCCCAAAGTGGTTCAAGTGTGCTCTCCGCAGCTTCGGTCTCACCAATCTGCTGAAATTACGGGGAGCTAACATTTATGGCGACTCCGCTGGGGAGTTATGAGTGAAATTACACCTATACATGCTTAAGGACCTCAGAAAATCCTTGATTCAAGAACATTGTTCAATGCAGTACAAGCAGCCCTCTTCAAGCACTACCAAGAAAATGGTAATCATGATAGAGCTTATTTAAATCAGTGACAAACTAAGGAAACCTTAGGATTCTCATAATAGCTTATCAAACCTTGAAGGATCAGCTAGCTTAGCCATAAGAGTAGACTGCCTTTGTCTCATCACCGTAGCTAAGTTTTTAAACAGATTTAGGACACTCTTAGAACCCATAGGACTGAAAAAACTCAGAAAACCCAAAAATATTTCAGATTGGTATTCAAATAAAAATGGTGGTGGACCATAAAACCTTTTACCTCCAAAAGAGCTAAAAATTTCCACCTGGTGACTCCACAATCCTAAACAGACCTTAAGACTCCATTGAGAACACCCATTATCATCATAAAATCATATAAACTCAGTAATAGGACTTTAGGATTTAATTTTTCTTGTTTAAAAGATCAGTTAGCCTCTTAAAGATTGTCATATTTGGTTAAACTTTTCTTGCTTAAGTTGGGTCTTAAAAACATAGCATAGTGGCTCCTAAAAAGATTTATACTATATCCTATCCTGACCCTAACCCTCCTGAGATAGTTGATAACCCTGAAAGAATCCTTAGGAATTCTCCTGAGATTAAATCTTCAACTATTTTCAGATCACCCTTTAGAGCTAATTCTGTTCCTGAAAACCTTGCAGCTCTACAACAATCACAAGTTGACTTAAGAAATCCATTTAGAACTAGGTCACTTGATGATTTCGATCAGCTAGATTCAAAGTCTTCACTTTCATCCCCAGAACAAAGTGAAAATCTTGGTAGTAGAGAAACTTCACCACCAGATTTACATTTCCTTCACAATTTAGGTGTCTCTCACCCAAGATCTGCTCAACAAACTCTTGTTGGTCCATCCACATCTATTCTTCATACATCCACTGTTCCAACCAGCCTTGGTGTACCAATTATGAAGTTGATTCAAGAAGTTTAGTCTGAATACAATGACATGATTAGAAGAATAAATCAGACTATATATCCTCCGCAAACCAGGGAGGAGGTTTACAACAGAGCATTACAAAAGCAAGAGAGCATCAAGAAGATTTTTGATAGAAGAACAAAGGCTAGCAATTTCAATTTTGGGGACAAAGTGTTAAAGTGGGATTCAAGGAGAGAAGACAAGGGAAAGCATGGAAAATTTGATAACTTATGGCTTGGCCCTTATCTCATTCATTCTACTACTAGTAACAATGCTTATTTTTGCAGGAATTGAATGGAGTTGAACTGTTTGGGGGTCCTGTCAATGGCAGGATGCTCAAACATTATTTCTCTTGATCCTATCATGTTCAGAAGCCTTTTTCTCTTTTTTCTCATTATAAATATTTCATCCATCATTGCATTCAAAGTTAGAAAAATCAAAAATACAAAAACAAAAGAAAGAGAAAAGAGGGCAGATTGTAAAAACAAGAAAGGTACAGCCCCATACCAAAAAAGAGAAACAAAATCTGAAAGTGTGCAAGCTCAAATGTCACTCCTAAAAAACACACTTCTAGTTAGTCATACAGCCTAATCATGACTAATTATTTTTTCAATTCACTGCTGATAGGTTAGTGAAATAGATTTTCCAAACAACTTAATCTTGGCTTATCAGTTAGGTAGATTAGGCTAGAAAATAAAGGTTCAAACAAGCTCAAAATCTGAACCTAAGTGTCCAAAAGAAGAATGTCTCTAAACCATTAAAATTTTGAGTCAAAAATAGAGGTAAACTGGTTCTAATAAGCCCAAAACTTGAACCATAAAAGAATGTAAGACAGCTCAAACAATGCCTAAAAACAGAGATGAAGAAAAGAGAAGGATGTGCTTAGAACTTTCAGATCTTAAGCCTTCACCATTTTGATTTAATTTTCTGCAAATAATAATCTATGTGCAGCTTGTTTTTATGCCATAGATCTGCAACAAGTTAGACTGTTCAATCCTAACTTGGATGATTTTAAATTTCTGTTTTAGAAATTAGTGAATAAAAATCTGTTAGACATTCTAATCCTAACAGATAATAGATTAGGTAGAGAAGCTTATGAACTCAACTATTTAATCTGAGTTCATGGAGAAATAAGAAGTAGACTTAGATTAGTTTTTTTCTTTCAAAATAATAAAATGTTTGTAAAAGATTTTTCAAATCCAAATGCACTCTGAAAGAAGAAAAAATGTTAGATCAGTAGGATTGGGTAGGTAGAAAGCTTGTTGTGATAGAGTTCCATTGTTTTTCATGGCTGCTAACATTATGAGAACAGCAGAAGAAAGCAAGAAAAGTGAAGAAAGTTGCAGCCCAATGGATGAGGCATTGATCAGCCCCCCATAGAATACAAGTTTGAAGTTCTTGATTCCTTCAAGAAGGCACCATCCCCATGTGGAGCCACTCTTAGCCACCTATAAAATTTTTCATATCAAATGGTGGCTAAATCATTTTTGAAAGCCTTCAAGAAACAAGTTTTATTGTCAAATTGTTAATTCTTGAAGTCTTTTGAAGAGGAATTATCCTTGATTTAATCTTCACTGTTGTTTCCCTTTTAAATTCTGAAAATCTGTTGTTTTCATGAAGAAAAGACTGCTGCAAAAAAACCCATTTTTCCCTTCATTTTTACCCCTTTTTCCACTCAAAATTAACCTCCTTTTTATTCCCTTTTTCCCCATGAAATTCCTCTCTTTTCCCTCATTTTCCTTCTTTCCTTTATAAAATCCCCTTTGATAAGGTTTAAAACTCCTTTTTTGCCTTATCGGAAGCTTTCAGATCCTTTGAAAACCTTGAAAAAATCATAAAACTGAGCATTTTTGTGCTAAGGCTTTAGCCCCTTCGGCTAAGCCCCAAACCACTTCTCCACCATATACCCACGCCCAGGACCAAGAGTTAAAGTCCCAAAGAACTTATCGCAATCAGAACTTCTGACAAGCGCATGTCTTTTTGTTACAAAAATCTCCCGATGCAATTGGCCCCTTTTTTATAATTCCCGATCCCTTGCTTCCTTTGTAAAACCTGAGCCCCGCAATCGGGCGCTAAAAATTATAATAAACCTGCCCCGAAGCCATTTTTCCTTTGTATTTCATGAAAAACCCATTTTTTCTATGTTAAAAGGAAACCCACCGGTTCATGGTTTAAACCATTCCCAAACGTTGATCTGAAACAATCAAATGGTCTTCGGGATCTCTCATCGGAGATTTCCATTGGGCACGTTTTAATATTTTATCACCCCACCTCTGATTGGCCCCTTCTGATGGATTCTCTACCGTCGATCTATTCCACCATTCCCAGATCCGACGGCCCACATCAATCTGATCATTAGCCCATCCCCCCTCCTGTGACCCCCTCTGATTCACTCTCCGTCGTCGATCTGATCCTCAGATCAATAGTCTACGTTTAATCACATCGGTTCTTTTCTCCCTTTTCCCCTGCCAATCGCAATCTTCCGATTGCATCTGGACTGTCCATACGAAAAGATCTGACGGTCTAGATCAAAGCCCTCTCCCTTTGATAAATTTCATGAACCCCGCTTTATAAAGTTCTTTCGGCGAATCTCTGTCGTTGCAGATCAACGGCCCGCATTAACCCAAATTTCGCTCTCCCCTCACCTCATATGTTATTCCTTTGATCCCAAGATTCGATCTGGGTCGTTCATTCCATTCATCCGATGGTCCAGAATCACCCCGATAGGCCCAACTCTTTTGGGTCCTACCCTTCCCAGATCAAATCTCCACCGTTCATTCCCATGATCGGACAGTCAAGATTGAAACCACCTTCCCTTGCCCCACATCTTTCCATCCTTGCATCTTGTCTTATCGCGCTCTCCTCTCGACCGTTCGATCTGACGCCCCAGATCCAACGGCCAGCGCGCAGTTTCGCGTAAATTTAAGCCTGAACGTTAATGATTTGAAATTACGTGATGTAAGTGGTTTTTAAAAGCCACGTGTCAGGCTCTGATGCATATCGCGTTCAAAAAGGTAAAACCACCTTTCCTCCATTTTATTGAGCGAAATTTCTGGTTTCTTTAGCTGAAACCACCCTTCCCATTTACACTGTATTCCATCGCATTTAATTTCCACCGTTGATCTCTGCAGATCAATGGTACCAGTGTAATCTCATGTTAGTTCATCGCCCTCCACCCATCCTCTAAGGGCCTTTATCGATCAACCTCCGGCGTTTTTCTCTGTGGCCAATCTAATCCGACAGCCCAGAATCCTCCAAGAAACCCCAAGTTTCATTAACACCTTTTTCGCTGCCGATTAAGGTTTTTTGCCCATTTTTCTTTGTAATTTCCCCATTTCATTATAAAGTTGACCCTTCTACATAATATTTTCCCGAATTTATCTCGACCGTTGATCACTATGCATCAACGGCCCAGACTTAATCTCTTGCACCGTTTGTTCCAACCACCTTCCTTTTTGACCCCCGTGAGTAAATCTCCACCGTTGGATGCTTTCATCCAACAGTCACGATCCAAATCTAAAGCTCTGAAGTAGTTTAACCCATCCCCATAGGATTTTTCTAATTTCGTTTGTTTGTGCAGGTTTTAATGGTTTTTATAAAAAGTTTTAAAAGAGAATTGAAGGCCGGGGATGACGATCCCCCAGGCCTTCATTCATCAAAGAATATTATTCCACAGGGTTCAACACTATGTTTTTCTGTGCCTCATGAGAAATGATGCCATTTTAAAACCCCTTGCGTGCCTGCACATCAAAAAGACACAGCAAAATTTGATCAATCAAAGAGTATCAGTGCTAAAGGATCCAGTCACAGCAGACATGAAAAATTGAAGATGTTTTACACATTTTGGAGGGATTACGGCTAAAATCAAAAATTAAAAGCCTAATCCACTCAATTAAATGCAGTCTGAAGAACAGAAGACAGAATTTAGGCCTAATTATGCCTAACACATAGAATTAAAGAAAATTAACAGTGATTAAAGAAAGACAATAAGATCTATCAATCCGAGAAAGCCTCCACTGCTACATCAGAGGCTAATTGAATCCTCTTAGCTACCAAAATCCACCTATAGCCACAAATCATTCAAAATATGGCATAGTTATTACCAGAATAGAGGATATTTGCCTTAATACAGCTAAACAGTTATTCCAAATTGAAGAAACTAATTTAAACTGTCAGAGAAGTTATTACAAGGATAAAACGGAGCCTTAAAGTCAACAAAATCTTCTCAGTGAGCTTAATACTTAATGTAATCCCATTAATACAGAGAAATATCTGAAATATTTTCCATTGAGCCCCTCAAAGGCTGAGAAGCATTAAACTATATTGATTGAGTCTGTAGATCTTTTCTCTCATTCCACCTCCTCATTTTCCTATAAAATCTTCTTGAGGATCTCATTGTAAAGGGTTGGTTGCTAGTTGGTTGTAGAACTTTGATATAATACTTTTGCTAGAAATTTTCTACATGTAAATAGTGTTCAGAGGCTCTTGAAGCTCTGTTTGTGATAAAATAAGTTAGGCTGAGAAGAAAAGATGATTGTTGAACTGAAACATTGGACTTGAAGAATGTAATTGGATTGACGTCAATATACAAGCTGATTCTTGGGATCCTGGTCTATATCACTGAAGAAGTGCTTCTTTCTGTGTTATCATTTTCATTTCATGTATGCCATTTTGTCCACTTATTCTCTGATAAAGAACAGCAAGCATAGAGTTAGGATTTATTGTTTACAGTACCCTTCTCTGACTGATAAGCTTTATCTCAATGTTTTCCTCCAAATTGTGTGTTTAAGAAGGTCTTAAGTAAAGTGTAAACATTATCAAGGAATGTCGATTTGTCCCTGTCTTGATGTGTGAAGCTTGAAAAATTGTTCTTGAATGTTATTTTCGTTATCTGCTTAGTAGATTTTGACTAGAAAAGTTTATGATTTTCCCTGTCTTCTAGTTCTTTCTTCAAAGGTAATTCCGAAAGTTTCCCTAAGAGTATGCTAAAAGCAGTTTAGATTTAAAAGTATCTTATCTGATCTTAGGTTGCACTTTGTTTTTCTTATATGTTTTCATCCTTTCTGAAAGTAATTATGTGGATTACTAGATTTTTTGTCTGTTGAGTTATCTTTAATACAAGCTTATCCAAAGAATTATATGGTTAGCCCTGTCCTTTGGTTGGTTTTAAACAGTTACTTAAAAGGCTTTTCTTGTTTGGAAAGACTGATAAATCCTAGTTGAAATTATGGTATTTTTCCACCCCTTCAACACTTTTATTGTTCCATTCCATCATTTTATCTAAGAGATCTTGTGATATAGATGACTTGCCCCTTGTACCACTCTTGAAATTTTTGAACAATTAAAACCTTTTATGACTCTATAGCCCAATGGACTAAAAACCAGTGTCATATCTATCCTATCAGCCAAAGCTTGTTCTGAGTGCTTGCAACTTCACACCTTTGAAACTCTTTCATTTCAGGACTTTCCACTCAATTAAAAATCATGCTCAACCATCCAAAACCAAACAAAAACCCTTGTTCTTAATAACTAGCCTAATATCACACATAAAAGCCTTAAAGATAAATCAATCTTTGCACTTATAGAGAGATCCCTCTCTGGGTTCACGAGGGCTAGATCCTAGAATCCCAAAGTGGTTCAAGTGTGCTCTCCACAGCTTCGGTCTCACCAATCTGCTGAAATTACGGGGAGCTAACAACCCAAACAAACACTTTGACTTCATTGCCTTCCTTCTTCATTCTCTTTCTTTGACCTTAACCTTGTCCCCTCATTCGCATATGAGAGAGAGTGAATCAGTTCCTTATGGAGGACGAGTTACTCTCCTTATATAGCCTTCCTTCAATGGTGACGTGGATCTTCATGTAGGCCGACTTGACAACTCTCTAGGCCAAGTTGATCTTGGATTTATTTTGACACTCTTTACATATTACAATATTCCCATAGGGTATTTATCATATGAAAATGACTCTTCAAACCTAGAAACACTTTAATTAGTGCTTGAACTATAAAATAAAGAACTTGAGAATCAAACCCATGCTTCAATAATAATTTTATTTTCATTTTATAATTTACGATTTACAATAATACATTTCATACTTATGAAGACCGAACCTAGTTACACATTTTTCAACAGGGAGGGAGGGAGAGAGAGAGAGAGAGAGAGATATCGCATGTGTGTTTAGGTGGTGTTGAAGGCCTGAAAATTATTTCCTCAACATTGGGGATAACCACCCAGTCGGGAACTTGAAAACCATTCCTTTTCCATTTGGAATAGTGGCTCTCACTAGGGATAATGCGACCAGTTTCCCTTTTAAATATAATTGAGTGGGTGTGAGGTGTAAAATAGTGAAATGAGATTGATAAATGGAATTAATAGCAACTTAAGTATATATATGTTTATTTATCTATATCCCGAGACTTAATTTTACTCTTTATATGCGATTTTAAATATTTTCTTGAGGGTGAGATAATATAGATCATCAAACACTTAAAGAAGTAAATACAAGTGATATTATTAATTTGAATAAATATTTAATCAAATTAATTGTTAAACAAATATCGCATGAAATATTTGTTTCTTTCGTACACATATTTAAAGATGACAATCCCACACGTTCAGTAGTGAATTAGTGCTTAATTGTATTTAAAGAAAATACATAACAAAACAATTTAAAGAAAAATATGGCTATTAATCACATATAAACACAACATGTTGGGTGTGGAGCCTGATTATCTTGTTTATTTTGTATCACAACATTGGATCCTTGTTCTTAATGGGGCGGCAACTCCGCCCATAATTGTACGATGCTTGGGTGGTCCAAGGGGGGTGGTTGTGACTTTATGGAGCACCCCCCCTAGTAGGGGGTTTCGAGGGCAGCGCCCCCGAAGCTAAAAATAGATGTAAATTTGGCTTGTAAAAGTATTTTAATTTCTAGTAAATCTAGGCTATTCATTATGCGGATGATCTGACAGTAGAAGTTATGTTTAATTTAGGGTTTTTCTCCCTAGAAGGCAACCCCCCATTTTGTATGAGGGTATTGTATTGTGGCTATGTATTGTATTTGTATTCTCAGAGCGAGAAACAGATACGGAGACTGTGAGAGAGAACAGAGGATATTACAATGGTTTTGTTGTAGGTTGTGTCTCTTTATTTTGCTGGATAATAGAAAGGAAGGATTGGTTGTTCAAGGTGGACGTCGCCCAAACTGGGTGAACCACGTATATCTGTGTCTCTCTGGTTTTATGTGTTTTGTGTGTTTGTGTTTTACACATATTTTATGTGTTGCATTGCTCTATAATATATAATTGTCTAATATAACAATCATATAAAGATAAAATTACTCCATATATCAAAGCCCTGCTCATGATAAAATAGCCTTGGTCCATCCTTTCTATTAAGATGATTAAAAAAAGTATAGTAGTGCAACTTTCTAAATCCTTCTTTACAAAAATTCAGAACCCTTTTCTTAAAGACATGAAAGGGTATTTATAGTTGAGACTTGAACTATAAAAATACTAACTACATGAAATTTTGAGGACGTTTGAACAACCCTCTTTAAAATAAGACTTAAAATAAAATAAATAGAGCCTGTTTGAACAATAAATTCAAGAATGGGAAGTTGGTTTCTTTCCCATTTGTGGTCTTAATTCATAGATATCCACCATGGGCTTCAATTCAGGAGGCGGAGTTAGCCTTATGCACATATATTCCGTATACACTGCATCTAAGAGCGCAGGAAGCATGTGTGAGGTGGTGTTGGCAAGGCATTGAAACGTCGGCCATTAGCTATCTGGCTTTACTAAATATTTCCAATACTTCTCAAGATTCAAATTTGATAATTTTTTAATATTATCCTCCTTATTCTTCGACTATTATTTCCATGATTTCATTAATATCTTAAAATCAGGCAATGAATCAGCTAAACATTCCTGAATTAGATTAGCAAAAAATAGTTTCTCACAGATGGTGTCAGTAATATTACTTGCAATATATCTTGCTTTGAAAATGGCTCTTTCTTCTTGCTTCAATTTTATATTCCAATCTCTGAAGAGGATTTATTTATGTGAACATTCTATTCTTGGAGGGTTCTCTGCTCCAACTATCGGATTCTGACATTTTTGTCTTTAATTAATTTTTGTAATTCTGAATCTTTGTCAATAGTAGTTGTTGCATAGGCCCCTGCAAATTGTGATAGCCTAATTAAATCATCAGAGGGTTTTTTTATGGATCCTTCCACAAAACATCCAACGATACATCTCCAGGAACTAGTGCCTGGTATTTCTCAACTCTCCTTCTCTTTATTGGCCTGCTCATTACAACCCTATTCCTAGGATTGTAAAATATATCAAGAGGAGGTATCTCTTCAATTTTAAAAATAATTTCTGAAGTGGGGTGTGTAGGGATGAATTCTACATCATTTGTATTAATAGCTTCTTCAGAAGCCCCAATAGTAAGCGGGTTCTTCTTATTAGTTTCAGGAGTGTTGATTGCTTCTTTTTGAGTTTAGGACTTTACCTCTTGTGATCTTGATTTATTAATCTGCTGATCAAATTGATCCTAGACTTTATCCAAATCACTGCTAAACAATCGTTCTCCAGTTTCTTGCATTATTGATGTAGTTTCATTTTTTCCTGTGTCATATCCTTATCTTTTGTAGACTATTCTAAATCCTACTATGTTTGTAGAACTGGTTAAGAAACCCTCAATGTGTCAAGAGGGAGATTTTCCAACCTTTTACTTATGTATTCTTTGAACTTATTTAATTTATCTTGATTCATACAGGTTTCTACTAACTTTTATGCATGTATTTATGTTTAGGAGGACTCTAATACATCATAAAAGTCATCAGTATCATTTATGAATTGTATCACTTTAACCTAAGATTTAAAGTTTTGGGCTACATGGTTTGGGTCATACTGCCTGCTGGGAATAGTGGGAAATTTTAGGCACTATATTTGGTTAATTTCAAGCCCATCATGCTTGAAATTATCCAAAGAATATACTCCACAATGAATGGGGAATGATGGCCAAGCATATTTCTTGCCTTCTTTAAGGGCTTTAGTTAAGCCATTTCCCATAGTTTGATAAGCAACTTCTCGGGCCAAAAGCTTGTCAGGGACATTGAGTGGGAGAACATGAGGTCTGGCCAGACTACCGAAATCCCTAAAATAAGTAAATAACTCTTCTCTGAACCATTTTCCTATGGTTGTGAAATCATCCTTGGCTTCATCAGATAATCTAGTGGATTTTTCACCAAAGACATCATGGTATAAAAGTAACATGAATCCATAACAGGTTTTATAGAAATGGGGTTGAAAATTAGACTCTGAGGGGATATTATGATAAATGTGGATAGGAGTAGGGTATTCTAGGGTAAATTTCCATCCCATGGATGGAAAATCAGAGGTAAAAAAAACGACATCCATAATATATGCTCTCATATGAAAAGGGGGCATTGTCTTAGTGGAGATGCTTCGTTTGCTTCTGTAAGCTCAGATTTGGGAAACTATGGTATTTGACAAGATAGTGGCTCAATCCATTATATAGGAGTATGTTATGACATAAATTAGAGGGATCCATTCAACTATAAACTTTCTTGTATTGGGATATCCAAACAATCTACACATCATACCAATAGTATATAAATGAGGAACAATGAGAGAAGTTATGGAGTACATACCCTTTTCATCGTGATTGTTTGATCCATTTACTTATCAGCTCTGACTCAACATTATTTTCATTTTCAAACTTCCAAAGGAAATGTCTATCATATATCTTTTAAGGTTCTGGCAGATGATACATTTTCTTCAAGTCCTAAGCTCTGAAAGACCCAATTTTTGTCTATCTTGAGTTTATGAAAGTCCTTTCTAAAATATTCATATTATCGATAATCCACTTAACCATATGAGTGTAGGGTATAATATTAGGCCGAGCATCAATTCGATGAAGGAAGGAATTAGCGACATCAACATAAGTAGTTTCAGAAGATGATGATGAATCATTAGTCGTGGCTACCCTTTTAATCGATGTGGGTTCTTAATCCTCAAATAGCTTGTACATGGCTTCCCAAGAAGAGCTTCTGGAATCTATGGCGCATGTTGTATTAGAGAACAATGCGGGCATATCAGTTATATTTTTAGGCAGAGCTGCCTGTGGTGGAACCACAAGCTTTTTGTTCATGTTGGTATTTTTTGACATTTCGTCCAAGTCTTGCTTGTTGGGACTAGCCTTCAGCAGATAGAAAGAGCAGAGAATGAAGAAGAAACACTTGGGATGCGAGAGAATTATGACAAAACAATCAAGAAATATCAGATATATTTTTAATGAAAAAAATCTAGAAACATTAAGTGAAGGAAATCAAATCATTTTCATTCTTGAGAACATAAATATCGTTACACTTCAATCATTAATGAAAATGTGTGTTCACATGGTCTAACAAACAACTCAGCACCCCGTTGGATATCTCGCATTTCTAGTTTTTTCTTAAGTATACAACCTAGAAATTGTGATATTCTCACTTTTTTGATATGCGATTGAGTTTTATTATAGTTGTAAGATATATGAAAAATAATCATGTACCAGAGTGTTATCGTATTAGAAGATCTTATGACTGAGCCTGTTTCAAGTTTCACGATGCGATATAAGTATCGCGATCTCAAATTTTGAGGAATAGGCATGTTCGATGTGGAATTGCGATATAGAGATTGTGATATATCACAACGGGAAATTTGAGCAAGTATTACAAATGAAACACTGATATCACTTTTGAGATGGTAGGGATGCGATAATTGACGTGGCAGATAGGTGGGACCGGCAGTGGATTTTATTATGTGTGGAAGATTTTTCCTTTGTTAAATTTTTTTAATACTTTAATGTATTTTCCTTTTGAGTTGGGCAAGTCGCAATAACAGTTTTTCATGGTAGGGCACTTTGTTCTGTCATTTCAACTCGCAGTATGCGATATGCGATAAAGCTTCAATAACCTTTGTTTAAAGTCCTACGGCCAATAGAACTTAAAGCTTAAGTTCAAATAGCAATTTTTTTGTATTTTTAAGTGAAATGACTCGTTTTATTGCTTTAAAAGGTTATATATTAGAAATTGAAAGGGTTCCCTTTATCTAGTAAGTTGACTATCTAAATATAATGGGAGGTTGTTGAGTAGCACAACAGTTGGCGATTTATTGGAAGAACCAGTTACCTTTGATAAAAATATATAAAAGAAATTGTATACTTAATAAGTAAAAATAATTAGGAAAGGAAAACTATTTTGAAATATTAGATAAATAAGATTACTATGAATAAAAAAACTCATTTGATTATAATTCTTTTGCAACCTCTTATAGATGAAAATCTGAAATATCTGTATTGGTCATTAATCAGTTATAAAGATAAAATATGGGGCTTTTGAAACATAGCTTTTTTTATGAACTCATTTTGTCATAGGTAGAGCCACTTCTGCTAGCAAGCATCCATAGCCTCAACAGGGTTTCCTTTTAACCAATCAATGAACCAGTATCCCATCCACTTATGATTGTAATCTTTTAGAGGTAAAATTTAAGAAAAATTTATTTTTTCTTTTTCTTTTTTTGAAGATACTTAAAAGCCACTGTCCTGATTTGGTAGCCAAATAGTGACAATTCCATTCACTGGTTGTAATAAATTTGAACAAGCCATCTCATGATGAAACTTCTTGTCTTATGGTTATTTAATCATAAGCCATTACCCCAGTTTGGTATCCAGTTTTGATAATGACAACCTATTATTTTTTCATGATCAGGGTAAGTAGGCTCATGATGAGACCTCTTATCTTTTAAGTTTCTTTTGAACTACACTCTAAAAAAAAATTATGATTAATGGATGGGGAGGATCATTGACTCTTAAGATTAATGGATGACAATTGGAGTTAAAGATACAAAAGCTACAAAATAGTCTTTAATTTTTAAAAGAAAACATTTCCTGACTGAAAACAAGATTAAATATTTTATAAATTTTGAGGTTAAAAGAACTTACAACTTCCATGGATAAAATATTTTAGAGTTTTATGATAATTATCCAATTTTCAATTTTGTAATCATTTCCCCAAAAAATTATACTTTCAAAAGAAAAGTATATAAGATTATTATAGGTATTGACAAACAGCCAAAAGTAGTTACCTAACATTATTTATCCTAAAATACGTTGGTATGTATATGTGAATATTTTCATATTTACAGCAGAACAAATGTTCTTTTATGAAAATATTTTTTTGAGAATTAGCCCATTAATAAGAAGATCATCTCTCTTTCCTTGTAAATCTTGCCGAATGAAAGTTGATGGGCCTAATTTCTCAACAATTTGAAATGGTTCAAGCCTCAGTTTTTGAAACTTGGTATGATTCCCTTTTTCTTCTTGTGCCTTGTCCCATTTTAGGACTAGATCTCCAACTTGAAAATATTTTTTTATCAAACGAGCTTGCATCAAAGGAATATTTTACTAGTTGTTGATGGTGAGCATGTATTTTTCTGGCTTTTTCCCTTTCTTCTTCTAATTCAAGTTATTGAGACATTCTTAATTTTAGAGAATAAGAAGGTTTTTATTTGATAAATTATACTAGAGCTAATGAGGGAAGGGCTATGTTAGGAGGAAGGATAGCCTCCATCTCATATATCATATTAAAGGGAGAAGTACCTATAGAGGCATTCTTAGTTATTCGATTAGCCCATAGAGAAAATATCAAGGTTTTATTCAAATTATTTTGGCTTTGATCAATAGTTCATTTAATAATCCTAACGAGTTTTTTATTAGTTGACTTTGCTAAACCATTCCCTTGAGGATAGTAATTAGCATAGTATTTAAGTTTAAACTCTCTTTTTAAGGAAAAACCAGTCATACTGTTTCTTGAAATGTAAGATGCATTGTCAAAAATAAGTGCATCGGGTAAGCTAAACCTGGTGATGATGAATTGATCAATGAATTCAATAATATTGTCAGAATTGGCTACCTTTAGTGGTATTTCTTCCACCCACTTGTTGAAGTAATCTGTAGCCGTAAGGATAAACTTATGTTTCTTGAAAGAATGAGGAACAATCTCACCTATTATATCTAGTCCCCATTGTTCAAAAGGTTGTTCAATGTTGACTGCTTGAAGAGGCAAGGTTGGTTTTCTCTATCTTCCTGTAGTAGTCTAGAAAATTTTACATTTCCTTGCATATGCATGGGTATATTTAAACAGAGTTGGTCAGTAATATCCAGCATGCAGGATTTTATGATCAGTGGTATCTCCTCCAAAGTGTCCACAGTTGGCCCATCATGTTACTCCTACAAAACCTTTTATGCTTCATATTTTTGTAATCATCTTAAGAAAACAAAATCATGATTTTTTTCTTCTGAATAACACATTATCAATGATTTCATATTGGTTGGATTCCAATCTTAAATCCATTTTTCTTTTGTAATTGAGTTCAGGGGAGCATAACCATTATTTAAATAAAAAATTATATTAACATATTGGGACCCATTAGTAGTAAGGCATACCTCATATATCTGGATAGTGTTACCTAAGTCGTCATTAGTTGATATATTGGAAACTCCAGTAAGTAGTCTTCAAAAACTTTGACCTCTAACAATTTTAGCCGGTTTGTTCTATATGTCATATTCTTGTAGAGCGGTGACCCAATTTTCTCTTTTTTCTCCGAACTCTTTTGGAACAAACAATTTTCTTACTGCTGGAAATGGGAAAATTAATTTAGTGTTTATTTTTAGAAGAAAAGGCATGAAGTGCTTAATGGATTTGAAAACAACAAAGGGTTGTTTCTCCACCTCTGAATAATTCAGTTCTGAACCCTGAAAGTTTGAGCTGAAGAAAGGAATAGGTGTCTTTATTTGTTTACATTCAGTTGTGTTAATACAACAACATAAGATAGCTCGGAAGAAAAAGTATACAAAATAAAATGATCAGAAATATTGGGAATTTTTAAGGAGGGAGCATCGATAATAGTTTGTTTGATTGACTCAAAGGATTCTCTTTCATTATTTCCCCATTTAAAAACTAAGTTTTTCTTGATCATAACTTGTAAAGGAAAAAAAAAATCATAGAAATCAGGAACAAACATTTTAACAAAATTAATCTGTCCAAGGAACGATTGCAATGATAGAAAATTCCTTCTTTAGATACAATAAATCCTAGAAGTTTTCCTTCACTAAGAGCAAACTAGGACTTCTTGGGATTTAGTGAGATTCTATACTTTTTTTTTTTTTTTTAACTAGAATGGTTATATTATTGAAAAAGAGTGCTGATATGGCAGAGCCTATGCAGCCAGTACACATAGATTCTCATTTAGAGCAGCAATTACATCAAAGTCGCCATGAGCCTTTTAAGGGATAATTGTCATGTGCGGAGCTTCAGCATTTAGACTTATCATTCCTTCGTGAAGTGAACAGCCAATATTGGCCAGTCTATCAGCTTCCTGATTTAGGTCTCTGAGTATGTGGAAGGCTTTTACTGAGGGGATGTCCCTCAGTATTCTGTTAACTCTGGCTAGTTGCTTATTGAGCACCGGATTCTTGAGATCCTTCTTGCTGACTATTGCTTTTATTATCACCTCTGAGTCTCCAAAGACTGCTATTTCACTTGGATTTACTTTTTTGACAATTTGACATGCTTTCCATAAACTTAAGATTTCTGCTTGATTGTTGGATTTCAGTCCTAGACCCCAACTGAATTCTTCTTTCTTCCCATTGGGGTAGTAGATCACCCCGCCTGCACCCGATCTTCCCGGATTGCCCTTTGAGGCACCATCAAAGAAGACAGCGTGCTTTCCTTGAGATTTCCACCACTGGTGAAATCTGTCCTCCGGAATGCGAATCTGCCAATTTTCCATCTAGGCAGTGCGAAGATTTGCTGAGGAGCTGATCTTGCCGGTGAAAGGAGCCAACCACAACCTTTCTTCGGGCCGAAGAGTATGGTCCTCTTTGATCTGTGAGTGGATCAAGGTCTCTAGAAGGAGGGATTTGGCCTGATCCGCCACTTTAGCTGATGTCATTTCTTTATTGTTGAAAATGGTTTCGTTTCGGGCCAGCTAGATCTTCCAGCAAACATATTTGGGAGCGGCTGTCCACACCTTTTGCCATAAAGATTTGCTGACAATATTGTAGGGATAAGCAGCATTCCAAGAGAGAAACATGGATTCAATCGTACAGTGAGTAGGAGTGTGCACATTCAGTCCAGCTAGAAAGAGGTACCAGACCTCCTTCGCGAAGTCGCATTCCAGGAACAGATGTCCTGTAGTTTCCAGCGCTGCTTTGCAATGAGCACAGCGGTGGGGACCTGCAATATTCCTCTTGCAAAGGTTTTCTCCTGTCAAGATTTTGTTTTGAAACAGGATCCAGAAGAAGAATTTAATTTTGGGAATGCTAAGATTATCCCAGATCAGTTTCCAAACAACCCCAGGATGAGTCGAATCTTTCCTACTTTGAAGTTGAAGGTATCCATGCTTTGCTGTATAGACCCCAGTTTTCCCCCAGCCCCATTGATCTGCATCGTCTAAGTGCACCGGGGCATAGTCAGTGATTGCTCTTTTGAATAGAGCAAGCTGAGAGTGCAAGTGCGCTGGTGGCATAGGAATGTTCCATTGTATCCAATTGCCATTGGTGTCCCAGACAGAAATATCATTCAGTTTCCTGATTCCTTGCGCTTTGAGCCAGTCTCTGAGTTCTGCAAAGTCATTGGATTCGTTAAGAGGAGGGTGGCCCAAAACGCTGTCTCTCTAAATCCTGATATTTTCCCCATTGCCTGGCACTCTGTATAAATGAGAAATGAAGAAGGGAATGCCTCTGCTGCAGAGTTTCCACACTTGTGATCCTTTTGAAAGATTGTCAGCTGTGTAAAAGGACAGAGGTCGATTCTGTAGATATTTAATTCTGAAGATTTGGCTAACCGGATGTTGAGGATTCTTGATTAACTGCCACAGAAGTTTACCACCCAGTGCTAGATTAGCGTTCTGGGGGTCTCGAATCTGCAATCCTCCTTGCAGAATGGGCCGTTTCACAGTATCCCAGTTGATCAAGTGGAATTTGCTTTGGTTGCCGCGGCCTCCTTTCCACAAAAAATTCCGGATAAGTCATGCAATCTGATCTGAGATAGCTTTGGGGGCGAGCATCAGTGCTGCCTGGTAAGTGGGCAACGCTGATAGGACCGCCTTAATAAGAGTAAGTTTGCCCCCCGTGGAGAGCTAGAATCCTCCCCACGCGCCAATTTTCTTCTTAAATTTCGCTATGACATCTTCCTAGAGTTGATTTCGGTTGGATCTTAGCGTGATTGGCAATCCCAGATACTTCAACTTGTCCCATTCAGCAAAGCCAATGAAGCCCAGATCGTTGGCAATTTTGTTAATGGTGAATTGGTCGGTGTTCCAACCATAAACAACACTCTTCTTCTCACTTATTAGCGCTCCGGAAATACTACAGAACTTCTGGAGAGTGTTTCTGAAGGAGTTTTCCACTCTAACAGAGGCACCCCCAAGCAGGATCGAGTCATCAGAAAATAAGGCATGATTCACTGGTTCAATTCCATTTGCGATTCTTATACCAGGGCTGTTACCATTGCTTTTATCTTTGGTGAGCTTTCTGCTTAGGGAGTCCGCCATGAGAATATAGAGGAAGGGGGAGAGAGGGAAGCCCTATCTCAGCCCTCTAGTGGCCAGAAAGAAGTTCGCCGGTCTGCCATTAATCAATGGGGCAATCCAGGTCTTTTCTAGACAGGCTTTGATCAAATTTATGAACTCTTGACAAAACCCAAAGGCGGAGAGCACCCTGTACAAGAAGGATCTGTTAACTCTGTCAAAAGCATTACACATATCTAGTTTAATGAGCATACCTTGTTCTTTGCGGGTGTGACTGGAATGCAGAGCTTCTTGGACTTGTATGACATTGTCCAGAATATGACGACCTTGCACGAATCCACCTTGAGCTGGAGAGATCAACTTTTGCAAGAGAGGTTTAAGCCTGTTTTCCAGGAGTCTGGCCATTATCTTATAGAAGGCATTACATAGTGAGATTGGCCTATATCTATCAAAAGATCCAGGGTTTGCTTCCTTGGGAATTAAGGCAAGGAATGTGGAATTGATTCCCCCACCCACCTTTGCCTTTCTCAAGATCCCTTGGGTCATTTTTAGCAGATCGAATTTAATTAACTCCCAGCAAATTTTGTAAAAATGAATTGAAAATCCGTCGGGGCCAGGAGCTTTATCCTGCTCCATTGACCACACAATCTTATGGATTTTTTCCTCCGAGACTGGTGTCAAAAGGCAGTTGTTGTCTTCAGGGTTGACCAACTTCGGAATACTTGATAGGAATTCGATAATGTCATCCTCACTCCCATTTCTTTCAGTAGTGAGTAGATTCTGGAAATGTCCCTCTGCTGCGGCCTTAATTTGTTCGAAACCTTTACAGACCTGGCCATTGGCTAAGGTTATTTCGTTGATATGATTTTTTGAAAGTCTGGCCCTGTACTGTTTATGGAAGTAAGCAGTGTTTCTGTCTCCAGCTTTTAACCAAAAAACTGCGAGACTTCAAGCGCCAATACTGCTCTTCGTTTCTGAAATAATGGTAAACTCTCCTTTGCTCATTGTTTTCCACTAATAGATCTGTTGGAGAAATGTCTTTTTTTTCCATATCAAATTGCAATTCTTCCAGCTGAAGAACAGCCTCTTTTCTCTGAGAAGTGGGCGTTTTATTGGCTTTTTTAATCCAGTCTTTTAGAGCCTTTTTTGTACCCTTTATCTTCTGCTCCCATACGTAGCTAGGAGAGCCCGTAATCTCTGTTTTCCAGGCAGATTGCACTGTTTCGTGGAACCCATCTATTTTTGCCCAGAGAGGGTTAAACCGAAATGGCAGAGGGCCTAGGTCTTCTTCATCTTTGATACACAGTAGAATTGGTTTATGATCAGATGTGAGTTTTGGTAGAATCTTAGTTAGCACAATTCTGTTGTCCAGCATAATGGTGCTACTGATAAGGAACCTGTCCAATCTTGCTGAGATGTGTTCTCCCACTATCCTATTATTGGTCCAGGTATAAGCTCCTTTAACAGGCTTGAAGTCTACGAGGTCCCACTGTATAATAAGATCTTCTACAATGGGAAGGAAGGGATCCCTTGAAGAGCTCCCTCCTCTCTTCTCATTAGGATCTAGCACAATATTCAGGTCACCTCCTAAAATTAAATTTTGCAGATGGTGAAGCTCTAGAAAGGCTGAGAGTGACTTCCAGCACTCTTTCTTTTCCTCATAATGTACTGGAACATATAAATTGAACAGTGCCAGAACTGTGTTGCTTGCTTTATGTCTAAGTTCAGTAAAGATCCAGTGTTGAGATTCATGGGTTCTTTCTAGTGAAAAAAGATTTTGAGACTAGAAGGTGCCTATTCCCCCTGATGTTCCTCTTGCACTGATTGCCTTTCCTAAGTCAAATTTCCACTTGTTGTTGCTTATGTTCAGGAGATGCTCCCCCTCTATTTTTGTCTCTTGAAGCATTAGGATGTCTACGGATTCCGTTTTCAGTAGATCTTTGATTGCTTCTGCCTTATTGGGATTCCCCAGACCCCTACAGTTCCAAGAGACTATCTGCATCATTTAAAACTGGAGGGGATAGGTCCACCCCCCTTGGGGGTCCTTAGTCTGGTATTCCTTCCTAGAGTCATCTCAATGGTGGACTGACTGCCTAGGGTTTTTTGTCTTTTAGATTCCTCTTCCCTAGTTTCTCTATTAGATTTCCTACCAGCTCTCTTAGATGGCCTCTCAAAGGTCTCATCATCCGAGGATCCCAAAATTTCTGTGTTCTTCTTTTTAGACTTAATAATATCTGCATAAGAAGGGGAAGATGTGTTACCTTGAGAGGGGATTAAGATGATACCAGTTTCTGGAACTGTGTTGTTGTTCAGCGGGGTTGATCCATCCGGCTCTGCTTCTGGAGGGTCTGGCTGTGGGGTTAGAGATTCAAAGGGGTTCTTATCTGCTTCTGTACTGACTTTGTCCTTGCTTCCTGCTGCTTGGTTGTCTGCATTTTCTTGCCCAGCTTTGTTCTCCGCTCCTTTGCCCTTGTTTTTGTTATTCTGTCTGCTGTTTGATGGCTTCTTGACTTGGTTCCAGTGCTCTCCTTTTTCTTTCTCTGCTAGCTCTTCATTTTTTTTCTTGCAATACCTGGCGAAGTGCCCGTGTTCATGGAAATGTCGGCACTTGAATGGGAGCTGCTCGTAGTCAAGCTCCTGAATATGTGACCAATCTGCTACCGTGAGCTTGATGGCTTCAGGCACCCCGACTTCAAGGTCAACTTCGACACAAATGCGAGCGCAGGAATACTGATCCTTCCTTGGCGCCTGGTCAATGTATTTCCCAAGGGCGTTGCCAATCGACTGTAGAGATCTCTGATTCCAGCAGTGGAGGGGGAGGTGGGGAAGTCTCACCCAAACTGGCACTGCCGTGGGCACATCCTGAGCGGGGTCGAAGTCTGGTGACCACTTGTTCAGATAGAGACCTCGAGGGCCCATAAAGTATGGCCCGTTTCGGAAGATCAAACTTCTGTCTTCCACATTATCAAAGACGAAGACAAAAAAACCTTTCCCCACGAAGTGACTCTTGATGTTCTCCTTTACCAGGGGAATCCAATTCCTATTCACCCAATCTTCGACAGCCTTCGGGGAGGGCCAAAGCCCAGTGAACTGGCCAATGAGGCCCCTCTCTGCCAGATTTAGGGCAGATCTGCATGTTTCCTCCACAGGCAAAGAAACCGTGGGAATGTTGGCCAGTTTCTTCACAAATTTCTGCTGGGAGCCTGAAGGGGGCCGATTGCCCAAGCCAGCAACGAGGGAAATGAAAGCAGCGAGCTCCGGGGAAGGAGGGGAGGCCGCAGGGCCTCCACCGGGATCCATGGTGGGGAGGCGGACGCCGACCAGGCGTTGCTAGGGCTGCAGCAGGTCGAGCATGAGCGCGCGCGATAGTGAGACCAATTGGCATTCTTTCGTGAGATTCTATACTTTTTACATAGTTCAAATATCTATTTTAAATCATGGAAATGATTTCTCGTTTTCTTGGACTATATAGTCATATCATCCAAGTAAAAAACAATAGTTTTATTTATCAGTCCCCTAAAAACGTTGTCTATAGCTCTTTGGAAGTTTTCTCCTGCATTTATTAATCTGAAAGGCATTTTTTGGTAGGCATAAGTTCCCCATTTAGTTCTGAAAGTAGTTTTTAACCTATCATCTGGATGAACCAGGATTTGGTTATATCCTAAGAAACCATAAAGAAAACACATAAGTTTAGAACCAGCTACTGATGGTAATATTTTTTCCATAGGTGGTAGAGGAAAGTTGTCTTTTTCACAAGATTTATTTAAATTCCTAAATTCAATGCAAATGTGCATGTCACTATTCTTCTTCTTGACATGCACCAAGTTTGAAACCCACATAGATTCCTAACTAGAAAAATGATTTTGGCCTTAAGAAGTTTACTCAGCTCGCTCTTAATTTGATTTTCTAGATTTGGATGAATTTTCCTTAATTTATACTGAACAGGTTTGACATCAAATACCAATGGAATAGTATGTTGAATGATGGAGGTATCATAAGTTTTCAGATATTCATAACTCCAAGTGAAAACATTTTTGTATCTTTTCAACAAATGAATAAAGGCTAATATTTCATCTGTTGAGAGCCCAAGACCTAAATTGATGTTCTGAGGTTTAAGATATGTCCCAATGTTTACCAATTCAAACCTCAAAGTTGAACTCTAAATTTTATAGTTAGTAACCTTATTAAATCTATCATTTAAGTCATACAGATCTTCAAGCTTTACCATAGACTTAGGTAGGGAATTTTCCTCAGTCGATTGTTTCAATTGTCTATTATGCTCATCTTCATCAATTATTTGATCATTATATGACCCTTAAGATGTTAAAAATCTTAAAATGTATTTGTCATCATCAAACACACACCAATTAGTGATATTTTCAAGAATAGAAGCGTGAAAAATTAATTCGATTGAAAACCTATGTGGACTATAATCCTGAGGTGGAATGATTCTGGATGCTACTTTAGCCAGAAGTTCAATGCTAGCATTTTGAACTCTTGCGATAGGATAAATATTAAATGCTAGAATGAGGTGAGGGTTTGAATGAGAGATTGATAATGCTTCAAATTACCAGAGACGCAATGAATGGTGTTTCCCACCTATTTTACAACAATTTCTGAGTCTCCAAACACTTGAAGGTATTTCACACCAAGACTATTTCTTTGTATAAACACTCGATCAGAGCTTCATATTCAACAGTATTATTTGTGCATTCAAACTCTAATCTACATGCTAACATTTTTTTTCTCCTTCTGGACTTATTAAAATGCATCCCACTCCCGCACCATCATTAGATTTAGAACCATCAAAATACAAAGTCCAAAGCAAATATTTAAATATTGGTTTATCTACAGTATGTTCACATCTAGATGAATCTATCTATGAAAAAATCTCAATTTGGGAAGTTCCATAATTGATTGAGAAAGGAGGTTCATGTGCATTAAAACTTCACAAAAAATATTCAGGAAAACAGTTCCCAAGGATATTATTGGTAAATATCACTGGTTCATTCTCTTCTTCAAAATCAGTTACTGAATTTTTCATATGCTTTTCTTGGTCAATTCGAATTTTAGTTGGATTTCCATTATAAGGAAGCCACATATGAGACTAGTATGTGGCAAAATAACCATGAAGCTTCTCAAATCAATCTTTAATTATAATCAAACCATAAAAGTTACGAATATCAACAACAAGTATATCAATAATTTGACATACTTTAGAATTGGAAGAAAGTCTTATGAGAACAGAATTCATTTCCCCTAATACCTTGACTTTGGTTTTGTTAAGTTGAAAAATATCAACAACAGACTTTTGGGGTGAAATATTTAGTTTCAGGAAAACAGAATAAGGAATTATATTTGAAGACGCCCCTGAATCTACCAATAAATTATGCACATTTTTATTGAAGATCTCAAAATTCAAAATGAAAGGAGGAGTATGGGAATTTGATCTATCCCCAATTAAGATAGCATCAGTGGGATAAATATTTTCTGAAGAATCATTGGGAGGTTTTCCTTTTCCTTTAGAATCTTTGGATGTGACAGCAGTGGGTAAAGGGGATGCAAGGACTGCATTCAATTCCTTAAGTAAAAAAATTTGTTGTTGCTTTAATTTACTTACTTCATACAATGAAATATTAGCTTTAACCTTCTTCATATTCTCCACTATATTATATTCTATGGTGTCAAAAACCACCAAAGTCTTAGATGTAGATGGAGAATTTGAAGAATATGGAAATTATTCAGAAGATGTAGAAGGGGATTTTTTATTTATACCTTTGTCTTTAGTAGTAGGAGTAGAGGATTTTTGCTTTTGAATTGATTGTGATGAGTCTGTAGGCCCCTTACTTCATGTGCTAACAGATAAAGCTTCATGATATTCTTAATTATCAGAAGTTGGAAGAATAAAATCCCATAATCCATGGACTTCGACGAATTCTTCATATTGGGAGTCATTGACAGATAATGTTTTTTCTTGTTCATCTTCGTCTTGATCAGATTCAATATTGGATATGATGTTTGGGGTTTATGATTTGATGTTTGAGCTTTCTTAAAAGACTTAAAAGGTTTCTTAGAAGATTCAACTACCCATTTCTTTATTTCCACCATTTCATTTGACATGGATTTAAGGACCTTTTGTAATATGTCTAGATCAAAAGGATCTTTAGGAGTACTCTTCTTTGGTTCTTCTTTGAAGGTGACCTTTTGTCTTTCTTTATTCTTGATAAGATTTCTTTTCTAATGAAAGTATCATTTTCTCAATGGACGGAACTTCTTTCATGTTTTCCACTAAAGTGGATTTATTATCTCTATCCACAAAAAATGCGATATTGGAAGGAAGAGAGGAAATGTACCATTCGATTTTCACATCAACACTAGGATTTGAGGTAGTTGGGATTTTTTTTAGCGATTTGTTAAATCTGGAATTAAAATCTTCGATATTTTCACCTGAATTTTTTTTTTAGATTGTAAATATAATTGATTAGAGTGGTAGTTGTGTGATCATCGCCAAACTTAGTTAAGAATTTTTCTTCAAATATATTCTAGCTGGTACTAGTTCCTAATGGTAATGCAAAATACCATGAACCTACTAATCCTTCAAAGGTATAAGGAAATAACCTAACTACACAATATTCTTCAGCCACTCCATTGATATTGATGGATAACATGAAATTATGGAGGTGTTCCTCGACAAGGAGTCCATCATCGGATTATAATTAGGCATCTGTTAGGTCCCTATATTACTAGTATAGTCCCTTATTTTTGTTAGTGTAACCCCCTTATTGTTATTATTGTACCCTTGTAACCCCCATATTTTTATTATTGTGCCCTTAAATTATTATTGTTAGGCCGGCTAGGATTACATCAGGCCCACTAGATTACATTATGGCCCCATGGACTCCTATATATAGAAAGGAGGTTTTGTAAATTGTATCATCCAAGAATTGTTCATTTATGTAATGTATTGGAGGCTTCCCCCTTGAAGTGGCTTATTTCTAAGGCGTTGATATCTCTTTTCTTCTATTTTTGGAGCTGGTTACACAACATTTGGTATTAGAGGTTTGGAATCTAGGGTTTCACTGCTCCAAATAGATCATCATGGAATTGTTGCTATAATTTTTTTTCTACGAAGCTTCAGAAGCTGAAATTTTTAGGGTGCGAATCCGACATCCTGAGGAACATCGTCAAAAAATTTCAGATTTTGGTTCATAATATTTTTGGAGATATGATCTGTGGAAGTTAGGTCTTTTTTCAGGCTCCTAAACAGGTCATCGTGGAATTTGCATTATAAATTTTTTTCTACGAAGGTTCAGAATCTGAAATTTTTAGGGTGTGAATCCGAAATCCTAAGGAAACTCTTCAAAAAATTTCAGATCTTGGTTTGCAATATTTTTGGAGATATGATCTATGGAATGTTTGCTTTTTCAGGCTCCATAATTTCATCTCAAAGAGGTGATCGTGGGAAAAGATTCATAACTCTCTCTCTGAGCATTGGATTGGAGTGATGCAAAAAGTGGTCACAAGTACACAGAATTCAGTTTCTTGGCTATCAATTTTAGAGTCGAAGGACGAAACAGTGACACGTGGAAATCCGTACAAGTTCGCTTTACTGAACTAGTCCAAAATTGGGTCATTGTGGGAGATTGGACATAAATTTGTCTTGAAGAATCCAAATCAGATCAGACCTGTGGCATTTGAAAGAAGATTCAGAGGGCTACTACAGTGCTAAATTTCAGATATTGAAGATCCGCAATTATAGAGATAACTCAATTTCAATATCGAGCTCCTCAAAAGCAAGTAAAAGGTGTGAATTTTTTTCCCGAATTGCATAAGTCTTGTTTGAAGAATAAAGTTGAATTGATTCCAAGGGCATATTGTAGAATAGATATCAGTGTTGGATTCTAAAATGGTCCCTAAAAATAATTCAACACCCATTAAGCCTTTAGAAGGCCCTACTATGACTCAAGAAGACCAATAATGGCACCATGACATATCAAAATTACAAGAGCAAGTGCAACAAATTTCGCTCGCGCAAATAACAACAAAAAATGAAATGGAAGTTCTGAAGAAAGGCATGGAAGCTAAGATGAATGGTTTGGAAGCTAATATGGATGGCATGGAAGTGGGCATGGAAGCTAAGATGGATGACATGGAAGCTAAGATCGATGAAAAAATTAAAGACAACATGGAAAACATGAAGAAGGATCTAAAAGTAGACATCGAAGGTTTGGCAAAGTTGATACAAGAAATGTTTCCTAATGGTGAAAAGATAGTAGAGGAAACTCATGATGAGAAAAAAATAAATGTTAATCCTGATTTCATAAACCCTACTGTTGGAGGGAAGAACCACCATATTCCAAAAATGGATATGAGGAATTTTGATGGAAAGGATCCTGTAACATGGATACTACATATGGAGCAATATTTTGATCTCCATAATGTGAAAAACACACAAAAGGTACGCATTGAAACTTTACATTTAGAACCAAATACATTTGTATGGTATCGATGGCTTTGCTCCCGTAAAAAAATTATCACTTGGTCAATTTTTACGGAGGGAATGATAGCACATTATGAGGATACAAAGAGCAACACCTTCTTTAGCCAATTGATAAATCTCAAACAACAGGGTTTAATAGGGGAGCACATTGAGGACTTCCAAAAATTGAATATAAGGGTAACTCATATTCCAGAGGAACACAGGATTGATCTCTTCATAGGTACTTTAAAGGACAACATCCAACATGAAGTTCGCGTTTTGGAACCTGATTCATTGGAGAAAGCATTCAGATTGGCAAGAAAAATTGAATGTAAAATTATGGGGACAAGGAAACCTACCACTCACTTCTATAAAGAGGGAAGTGTTGCTACTCCTAGATTTCCACAACCTACAAGGTTGACACCACAACAATTGGAAGAAAAAAGAGCAAAAGGGCTTTGCTACAATTGTGATAGCAAATACACTAAAGGTCATAAGTGTGCTTAGAAGAAATTATTTTACATAGATTGTGAAGAGGAAGAAGAAAATGAACAAGAAGAGGAAATACACCAAGAAACAACCCAAGAAGCGGAAGAAATGAGTCCGACCATATCGTGTAATGCATTGGCAGGAATTATCACTCCTGAAACTCTCAAGATAGAAGGACATATCAAGAAGAAAAGGGTAATAGTTTTGATTGATTCAGGTAGTACCCATAATTTTATTCATTGTAAGGTAGCCAAGGAATTGAATTGTTTCCTATACCCAGCACCAAAATGTCAAGTGATGGTTGCAAATGGAGGAACTATAAATTTCTCTAGAAAATTCCATAATATCAAGCTAACCATGGGGGAATATGTATTGAATAGTCCAATGCTTGCCATTCCTATGGGAGGTGCTGATGTTGTACTAGGAGTACAATGGTTACAATCTTTGGGGACGGTAGCTTTTAATTTTAAAGAACTTTTCTTGAAATTTTTTTCAAAAGGAAAGGAAGTTGAATTACGGGGTATTGCAGGAAAGCCGGGAAAGATAATAAGCTCTAATGCCATGAAAAAGCTTCTAAAGAAAGAACAATGAGGTGTAATTGCACAATTATGCTCACTAGAAGTTCCAACATCAAAATCATCTATTTCTGTAGATCTCCAACAAGTCTTGGACAATCATTCCAAGGTGTTTGAAACTCCCAAAGGACTCCCACCTATTCGTGATCATGATCATGCTATTCATTTGATTCCGGGAAGTGTTCCTCCAAACATCAGGCCTTATAGATATCCTTACTTCCAAAAGAGTGAAATTGAACGTATGATTGTCAAAAATGTTAGAGGCGGGTATAATTCAACCTAGTCAAAGTTCTTTCTCTGCTCCTGTAGTATTGGTACACAAGAAGGATGGATCATGGCGCATGTGTCCAGATTATAGGGAGCTCAATAAGCTCACCATTAAAGATAAATTTCCCATTCCCATGATTGATGAATTATTGGATGAATTACATGGAGCAATTTATTTTACCAAGTTGGATCTTCGTTCAGGATATCATCAAATTAGAATGAAGACTGAAGATATTCCAAAAACAACATTTCGAACTCATGAGGGTCATTATGAATTTTTGGTCATGCCTTTGGCCTTACCAATGCACCTTCTACATTTCAAGGGTTGATGAATTCCATTTTCAAACCCTTCCTTAGAAAATTTGTGCTAGTATTTTTTGATTATATACTAATCTACAACAGGTCTTGGAAGGATCATGTTGAACATGTTGACAAGGTGCTCAAACTATTGCAGGAGAAACAATTATATGCAAAAAAATCCAAATGTTTCTTTGGAGTACAAGAGGTGGAATATCTGGGTCATATTGTATCTCACGAGGGTGTTAAAGTATACCCTAACAAAATTAAAGCTATTAAGGAATGGAAAGTCCCCACAACCATAAAGAAGTTGCGAGGATTTCTCGGGTTAACAGGGTATTATCGCAAGTTTGTTAAGAATTATGGGAGAATAGCAGCACCTCTAACAACATTATTGAAGAAAGATGCATTTTCATGGACTCCTGAAGCAACTAAGGCCTTTAATCATCTTAAAGAGGCAATGTGTCAAGAACCAGTCTTAGCTACACCAGACTTCACAAAAACCTTTATTGTGGAATGTGATGCATCAGGAAATGGAATTGGTGTTGTTTTAATGCAAGAAGGAGGACCCATTGCTTTTGAAAGTCGTCCAATCAAAGGAAAGTATTTACAGAAACCTATTTATGAGAAGGAAATGTTAGCAATACTACATGCACTAAAGAAATGGCGAACATACCTAATGGGAAGAGCCTTCAAGGTAAAAACTGATCATGATAGTCTTAAACACTTTTTGGAACAAAGACTATCTTTAGAAGAGCAGCAAAAATCGGTCACAAAGATGTTGGGTTATGACTTTGAAATAATCTACAAAAAATGAAAGCTTAATGTTGTTGCAGATGCACTCTCAAGAAAGAATGAAGAGGTGGAAGCATTGCTTTGTGCCATTTCTATTATCCAACCAGATTGGATAACTGAAGCAAGAGATGAATGGAAGAAGGACAAAGACGTATGGACACTCATTCAAAAGTTGCAGCAAGATCCTAGTACATCTGATACATTTAGTTGGAAAAATGATTCCTTATGGTACAAAGATCGCTTATATCTTTGTAGGAATTCCCAACTAAAACAAAAGATTCTTCTGGAATTGCACACTTCTCCTTTAGGAGGACACTCAGGATTTTTAAAAACTTACCACAGGGTGAATAAAGATTTTTTTTGGGATGGCCTTAAATCTGATATTCAAAAGTTTGTGGCGGAATGTTTGGTTTGCCAGCAGAATAAAGTGGAAACAATTAAGACCCCGGGACTTCTACAACCTTATCCATTCCAAGTCAACGTTGGGAGGAGATTTCAATGGATTTTATCACAATTTTACCTAAGTCTAAAGGAAAGAGTGTCATCATGGTGGTAGTTGATAGACTTACCAAGTATGCACACTTTTGTGCATTATCTCATCCATTTAAAGCAAGTACAGTTGCTACTACATTTATGGATAGAATTCAAAAACTACATGGAAGCCCAAGGGTTATTGTGAGCGACAGAGATCCCATTTTTACCGGAAATTTTTGGACGGAGTTATTTTCTTGTTTGGGTACTCAATTAGCTCATAGCTCATCTTATCATCCTCAATCTGATGGTCAAACTGAGATAGTAAATAAATGTTTGGAAGGATATCTTCGTTGTTTTGTATCTGATAAACAAACACAATGGGTCAAGTGGTTACCTCTCGCTGAATGGTGGTATAACACTTCCTTCCATACTGCAGCAAAAATGACCCCATTTATGGCACTTTATCGATATCATCCACCATCCATCACATCATATTTAAGGGAAAATTTGAAGGTTCAAGCAGTGGAAGATCACATCGAGCATTTTCAAGAAGTTCTCCAACTCTTAAAGGATAACATGAATTTGGCACAAAACCGAATGAAACAATAGGCAGATCAACATCGCAGCAAGAGAAGTTTTGATGTAGGAGATTGGGTATTTTTACGGCTACAACCATACAAACAATTGGCCCTCAAGCAAGCTAAGAAGGATAATAAATTATCGCCAAAGTACTATGGTCCTTACAAGGTGTTGCAAAAGATTGGTACTATGGCATACAAATTGGAGCTTCCTGCTTCTTCACGAGTGCATCCAGTTTTCCATGTTTCATGCTTAAAGAAGGTTATAGGTGAAAATATTCCAGTTCAAACAATATTTCCAGAACTTGATGAGGAAGGAAAAATCATATTGGAACCTGAAGAGGTCACGGAAACAAGAACTCAATAGCTACGGAATCGATCAATTTCAGAGTATCTCATCAAGTGGAAGAACTTACCCACTGAAGATTCTACATGGGAGGATGAGAATTTTATACAGAAGCACCCAGAGCTACTCAAGCATTGAATACAACACTTTTTTGAAGGACGGGGGCATTTTAGGTCCCTATATTACTAGTATAGTCCCTTATTGTTGTTAGTGTAACCCCCTTATTGTTATTATTGTACCCTTGTAACCCCCATATTGTTATTATTGTGCCCTTAATTTATTATTGTTGGGTCGGCTAGGATTACATTGTGGCCCACTAGGATTACATTATGGCCCCATGGACTCCTATATATAGAAAGGAGGTTTTGTAAATTGTATCATCCAAGAATTGTTCATTTATGTAATGTTTTGGAGGTTTCCCCCTCGAAGTGGCTTATTTCTAAGGCGTTGATATCTCTTTTCTTATATTTTTGGAGCTAGTTACACAACACACCTTATAAAATATATCTATTTGTTAAAGTGCCACCATATATAAAAAATATATAAATCGATATATATGGTATTTCAAAAAATCGATTTAAAAATGGACTCACAAAGCCGATCTCATGGTCCATGTTCGGCTCAACGGCTTGGCTCTTTACTAATCGATATGTTGCATTTAAATAAACTAATTTTAAAATGGCATATCGATTTACTCACTTTATTGTCCACCGCACACCAGTCCATGCATTCAGAAGTCACGGCTTACAGAGATTGAACTCGGGTCTTAGATCAATGACAGATCTTATTTCTTCACCAGCTCACAGCGCAGTGGATTCTTCAGTTTACACACAGCGATTCAAAACTGGCTGACATAGCCTCTAGCTCACGAGCTCACAGTACAGCAATCAACGAACAGAAAAATTGGCCTCACGGCCTCTCAGCAGGCCACGACTCAACAATATTCAACTCACAACACTTCACTTGTTATTTTTAATCCCTCTGCATTTGATGGTTAAATATTAAGCCAGCTCCATTCTACGCTCACACAGCAGCCACGAAATCAATAGATCTGGTGCTCCAACTCGGCAGCTCACGGCCTTTCAATCTCCACGGCGCTGCTAAACCTCGGAAATTAAGCAACACGGCCTTCCACCGCAGTCACAGTTTGATACCTCATAGCTCCATCTTTCTTGCGCTCTGCACAACAGCTCTACTATAAGCTATGATACCAATTGTAGAGAAAAACACAGTGGAAACTAAAAAAAATAAAACACACAGAACATTCAACAAACATGAGAGACAACATATTTAACGTGGTTCACCCAACAAATCTGGGCTACGTCCACCAAACAGAGGCATCGAAAATCTCATTCAACAAAAGGAGAATTACAACAACAGAGTTTTTCATCTGCACATCTCTTCCACTCACCTCACATCCCTCATGCTCATTTGCCTCTACGCGCTTACATTTTATAGCTGGGAGTAGAAACTGAATCATAAATTCACTCACAACAAAAATAGGATGCAATAAATCCACATCAGGATTAAATGGAGTCAATTTAGCAACAAATCCTATTGTTGTCACATTCATGAGATTTTCTCCAAATTTAATTAAAATAAATCTCAACATTTGTCATGTCTAATATAGCACCCTAGGAAATTGAACTCCTAACTTTACATCAAGGAGTGTCTTCATAGAGCACCTCATCACCCTCCAACACACACTGCACTTCAATAATATTTATTAGCACTATATTTAATACATTATTTCTAATCTTTTATTTTTATCCAAAACCCTCAATATATGATACTTTTATCAAAATAATTGCCTCTATATATTCTATATTTAAATTAATTTATAAACTCAATATTTAACACAATTTGTGAACAAATAGTTTCAAATTGCTATATAAAATATTATGTACAATGGAATGTTTGTTAACAAATTGTTTTAAATCTCTATATATAATCCTAAATATAAAGTAATTTAATATGTAGAAAAAAAACAAAACATTAATCATTAATAAAATATAAGACAAATAATATTAATAACATTTTTTCATACTTACTTTTTTTTCAAAAATTAGAATGATTTTTTTGTGTGAATTTAAATTTACACAAAAAATTTACAACAAAATTTCTTTTTAATGTCTTATGAGAGAAATATTTGACATGCTTTAAGCATTCCACTGTAAGTTTTTCCAAAACAACTATATACAACACTTCACATAGAATCCAAGTACTATCAAGTCCAACTGAGGACAATAGACCATTCGTGAGCTATTTTTCCATTAGTTATCTCAATCATCAATGGTGCTTTAGCATATCTTGGAAAAAGACTAAGTAAAACTTGAGCATGGTGCTTTGAACCATTTGAGAGAAAAAATTTCAATATTAAATGGAAAAATACAGGTTTCAAGGCAACCTATTTAGTTGGCCTTTCTAGTGGCATGGGCAACAAAAAAATGTAATGGGCATTATGAATTGGTTGAGCTTACAAAAATTTACGATGCCTAGAGGATTATTGGAGCTCAATGACCTAGGAAGTTTTTAGAAAATCTAGTTCATCTTATTATATTTACCATAGTGTTATCACTAATTTCTCAAGGTTAAAGAAGGAATTTACCGAGGTAACCAAAAACCTACTTTTGAGATTAGGATCTAGCCCTCCTAAACTCATAGAGGGCTCTCTGTATGATTTAGCTTTATTTGAAATAGATATTAGGCTAGTTAATAAGTAGAGAGTTGGTTTTTGAATTGGTTTGGTTGGAAATGTAGAAGAAGGCCATTGGGCAATGGAGTCAAAGAGGCTTGGGTGATATTTTTGCAGAAGTATCAAGTTTAAGTGAAACAGGGCAAGGTAGACATTACTACTGGAACCTTGAAATTTGGATGAAATGTAATAAAAGAAGAACGAAGACTTAATCGAAACTATGGAGCATTTAAGAATTTAGTAATCTGGATATATGAATAGAGGCTCAATTGAAACTAGGGAGCAATGAAGAATTTCCTTATCTCGATATGAGAATAGAGGTTCAATCAAAACTAAGGAGCAATGAAGAATTCCCTAATTTGGATATGAGAAGAAAACATTTAGATTACTAATATTTAAAGACACAGTGTATGGTATCAACATATTCTATAGTAATACTCATGTTAGACAATTCAGAATTAAGAAAACCATAAAATGGAAACAAAGGAAAGCACATATACAATGAGGAAAACTTCACGAGTACATATGGCACATGAATCCTAAAACATCTCCTCTTTTATTAATTCAAATAGTCACTTGAACTTAGTGGACTACATCACCATGAATGGTGAGGTTCGTCATTACAAAATCCAACTTCTATTACTTCAAATGATGAAGTATTTATACAAATTATAAATTAAAATATCTTGAAAAAATATCAAGATTTCTTACAAATATCTACAAATGTGTTACATAAAAAGAGCTCAAACATAGGAAATTAAAAAATAATTAATCTACTTGGCATTATGTTTTTGAATGGCTACTGACAAAGAAGAGAAATTCGAATTTGAGAGCAACTCTTATTTGATGAGGTGGCATCCAAGTCACTAATTGTCTTTGAGCTTTTTCCTCCCGAATTTCTGAAAAATAGGGTCAAAAAATCCCATTTTATATCTCAATCCGAGATAGATATATAAAAAGTGAAAGAGGTGATTGTATATAAATATGTTGTTGAGAAACACCTCTCTCTGTTTCCTAAAATGTCACTCGAGTGGTTCACAATAGGCTGTGCACAAAGATGTGTAAAACATAACTTTTCATAGTTCGAACAATAGGATGTGAATATGTGCATGTATCTCTCCTTCCGTAATACTTGTGCATAAAGTGAGATAGGTGTTTGTAGGTTGGCATATTAGGAACATAAACCTCCATTTTTTCAAGATTCATTTCTGATTGGCCACAAACTTCTCTGCAAAATGATGACTAAACAGGAATTTTCTGTAAAAACTGCTTTAAAATATTGTTTAAAATTTTCAAAACCATAATGGTTGTTAGAAAAGTGGGAGCGGTTTTTGTATATGAGGATGTTAGAAACAAAAACATCTTTCGGATTTTGAAAATTATTTCTCATCTGTTTGTTTGTTCCATTTGTATTCTTTCACATGTATGTAACCTTCTCTTGAGTAAAATTATTTCCTCTCTGTTAGAACATTACTGTCACTGTGACTTTCTTTTAAGAAAAACCACTAGAATTCTCATTTCGAGAATCTGGAAGAAAACTTTTTTTAACTACTATTAAAACTATTTCATCAAGCTTATGTTCTGCTAACAACCTGCAAAATAAAACATTTGTTAATGAAAAATTGGTTTGCAGTGAGGCAAGCAATGGCTTTGGGGAATGAGGAAGTCTGTGAAATGAGTTTGAACTCTAGTGGGAATTTAATTGAGTTTTACAATAGATTGTCACCTTCGCATTTTAAATAGAGAGAGGTTATGGATAGAATAGCGGGTTTTTAGCTATGTTTGACAATGGCTTTGGTTTTATTCGCAAATCTGTAGAAAGAATTCAATTGGAGGGTTTTGAAACAATGTTGGCTTTTCACACTGCCGGAGTGGAATTATGGTATGATGTTCTTCACACAGCGCGAGGTCAAATTCAAATGGTAGGGCATTATTATTCGTATAGGGATAAACTGCTTGGTGGTTTTTTTGCATCGAGCAAAGATGGTAAGTGGTTTTCTTTTGAATGATGTGATGGATTGTGGAGGCGCCACGTAGCGAGGAGCAGAGCAATGAAAACCACTTATTTCACAAGATTTTGGAATGTTATAGATCTGGCTATCGCGGGTGCAAAAAGGCTTATTGGTCGTTGGATCTGAGGAACGAAGATCCAACGTTGTTGGGTGTTTGAAAATTGATAGGTGGGTATAGGAGGTGGGGCTCGTGAATTATATGCGTGGTGTATTTAACATGTGTTATATAATTAGTGGGTCGAGACTTTAGAATAGTGGGAAATTAATATAAGAAGGTAGGATATATAATATGTGGAGTTAAATAATGAATGTTAATGCAGGAAAATATACAAAGGGATAAATGAATATATTATGATTTTAGTGTTAAAAAGTATTATGGGAAATTAATAAACATTAGAATAAGTATTATAATGTTTTCGGGGAAGGATTTACCATGGGGCCCGATACATTATTTTTAATATTTAGACTTAGAATATATGTCTTGATGAATTTCATGGTGCATGAACAGCAAATGTAAAACTATAAGGAAATGGAGCCAATGAAGGAAAGAGCAAATTATAATGAGTAAGAGGTATTTTACAAGGGGAATGATTTTTAAGGGAAATTAGTAAATGAAATGACCAATTTTCTGATATCCATGCCTTGTGAAAACTATTTTTGCCTACCCATCAACTACCCTAACATTTTTTCTTCTTTTACATGGGTGCATTTGAGCTTGCAAACCCTTATTCATTTTTCTTTCAATCAACAAACTAACTAACTATATCCTTATTTCTTCAAGGGCTCGGATTAAACTATTGAGCTCCTTATTTATTCTCTACCTAACTACTGATCTGCCAAGGTTAAATAGTTTGGCTAGATCTTTATTCTCTATCTATCAACATGAAATTTAAAGCATGAAAATCAAGATTGAGCTATTTGACCCTCATGGGTTGTGGCATTTAGGACAAGCTGCTCACAATATTATTTGAAAATTAAACTAATAGTAGTGGCATTTGAACCTACAACACTTTCATGATCCATTTTAGTGGGGTTCATATTTAATTTTTTTTTTAATATTTGTTTGTTTTTTTCCTTTGATTGTTCTTTTACGACTTACCCTCTTTTCATTTTTTAAATATCGGAAAACATTTGCAGAAAGAAAAGGTATGTACAATATTACAAGATTTTAACATAGCAAATTCAAAATTATGAATCCTATTATTATAGGACCCTAACAGTGGCTTCACATGGGGATGGCATCTCCTTGTGAGATGTCAAGAACACCATCGACTAGTAGCCTGATCCATTAGGTCGATCCCAAGCATGCATATGCTTTGCTGTATAATCTCTGTGATTTAAAATCTTGAACTGAAATTGAACCTTTTCTGCAAATTGAAATCTGATCTGAAACTAAAAGGTGTTGCAACCTTCAAACTATATTACTGAATCATCAACACCTTAGAGCCTTCTTCTCAGTTATGAATCTTAATGACTTATTTCAATACTTGCTTGAAAACTGAAATTGAAATAAATTGAAATTCTACCTACTTACTCTAATCAGTTGTCTAACTGCTGGTTAGGTAAAATGAAAGAGTGAATGCAACCATCCAAGCATTATATACATTGAGGTATTTTGTTGCATGTGCTTGTTGATTTTCAAAACTATAATTATGCTTAGAAACTTGTCAACAGATGTAAAGATGAGGAAATACTCAATTTCCTTTGTTGACTCTGTAAAATGTACAAAAGGATCTTCCAAAGTGTATGTACAACTGTTAAATTGTTCTAAGCAATTGTACATGTGTTTCTGATGGCGCCCATACCATGAAACTAAAATTTTATCTTCATCTTTATTTCCCTCCGAACTTTCAGATAAAGTTTGTGATGATATTTCTACTGATGGAAATTTATGTTTGAGGAAAATTTTATCATCTTGATTTTGAATCTCATAATAATTTAAAGTAGAAATATTTTGGCTGCATTTATTATCCAACATAGTAGCTATTGGATCATGAAAAACTTGGAAGGATTGCTGCAACCTATTGGATATGGGTTTCAATGAGACTTCATAGATTTCTGTAGACTGCTCATCTTTTGCTTTGGAGATATTGTAAATATTTTCTTTTAAAAATTGAAATGATTCAAAACTCAGTGGTGAAGAACTTTCATGTGTCATCTGATCAGGTATTTCAATGGAATTTGATAATTGTAATTGTGAAACTGAATAATCATGATCAAGATATTCATTGTTTTCTTTTTTGTCCATAACAATCTCTAAATATTGATGATTTTTTTATTTCATTAAAGTTGTCATTGATGAACTAAAATGAAGAAAAACAAAGAGGTAGATATCCATGATTTACTTCCCAATTTTCTGCACTTTCTTCTTCACTCTCATGGCTGATATGTATTGGATGATCATTGTATTCTGGCTGCTGAAACTGAGTTTCCTCATCCCACAGACTAGCTTCTGATTGCTCTGTAAAGTTAGCTTGAGTCTGGAGAACATAACTATCATCATAATGATCATACTTAAGCAAATAATCAAAAGAAGGAATGTCATAAAACATACACATTAGATCAACAGATTGCTTCTCCTCATATTGATCTATAAATCCATTTTCAAATCTATGGGATTTGGATTTAGCAAAGTGTTCCTGGCCATTAACCTCTTCTTTTTCTGCATGATGATATTGAACAAAAAAATCATCTTTCATGGTGATCTTCTGTATCATTTTTTCTATTTTACTTACCCAAATGTCAAGTTTTACCTCTAAAATGTTGTTCTTCTCTCCTTTTTCTTTCTTATTTCCAAATTAACTTCTACATCAATTGCAACACTTTGCATATGTTCAAGTGTTTCTGAATCTCTTTCTCTTAATTGAAATTCTATTTATGGATCAAAGGAACTTGGGTAATGTAAGAGAGCTGAATCAGGAGGAGGTCTTATATTTTCTGGCATTGAATAATAAACTTCATTAAATCTAGCAGAAAATTAATGTATTTCTCATTTGGTTGTCTTTTCAATTGATTATATTCTTCTATGATTATGAAAAGATTGACTTTGATTATCCATTTATCAAGGAAAATTTTGGAAAGATGTTGGAAATTTGAGATGCTTTCAATAAGCAAATTCTTGAACCAACTTTTAACTTTACCTTCCAAAGAAAGAGAAAAAATCTTGATTCTAACTTCATCTTCATAAATTTCAAATAAATCCATATAATTTTCAAAACCTTGAATATGTTTTTCAGCAGTGATGTTATTATTTTCTCCATCAAACCGGGGGAGGTATTCGTAATAGTTATTAGGGAAATAATAGAGTACAAGAGGTAAGATGAGGAGCTTATATCTATCAGGAACTTTACGAGGTACAAGAATATGTACAGGAATTGTAAGATCATTCTTGATTTCTTGAGGCTTATCAATTGGAAAATGATCATCATTAGTTCCATCAAAAAGTTTCTCAAAATGAGAATTTATATTTACACTCTTCAAAGGAAAATAATAAAATATTAGTCTAAGATCATCACTAAAATACAATATACATTGAAAAAAATTCTTGATAAGAAAGAACATAATGTCTTGGATTAAGATCCAAGTTGAAAACCTGATATTCCCATGATGTTCTTCCAGGTTCATTTCTCCATTGGAGTCTTGATTTTGAAACTGATTTTGATTTGGAGTTTCCAAGTGGATGATTTTAACCCTTGTGTGTCTGATCATTGTCCACCATCATAGACCAGATCTAATCCTTGTATAATCTTTCTGAAGAAGATGATTCTCCCCAGTGGAGTCGTCACTATGTTATCACTCAATAATTTCTCAAGGCTAAAGAAAGAATTTATCGAGGTAACCACAAACCTACTTTTGAGTTTAGGATCTAGCCCTCCTAAACTTAGAGAGGGCTCTCTCTGTATGATTTAGCTTTATTTTAAATAGATATTAGGCTAGTTAATAAGTACAGAGTTGGTTTTTGAATTGGTTTTGGTTGGAAATGTAGAGGAAGGCCATTGGGAAATGGAGTCAAAGAGGCTTGGGTGATAAATTTGCAGAAATATCAAGCTTAAGTGAAATAGGGAAAGGTATACATTTCTACTAGATCCTTTAGATTTGGATGAAATGAAATAAAAGAAGAAGGAAGACTTAATCGAAACTAGGGAGCTTTTAAGAATTCTCTAATCTAGATGTAAGAATAGAGGCTCAATCGAAACTCGGGATCAATGAAGAATTCCCTAATCTGGATATCAAAAGAAAACATGTAGATTACTAACAGTTAAAGGTAGAGTGTATGATCTCAACAGATTCTACAGTAATACTCATGTTAGACAATTCAGAATAAGAAAACAATAAAATGGAAACAAAGGAAAGCACATATACAATGAGGAAAACTTCACCAGTAGATATGGCACATGAATCCTGAAACAACTACTCTTATATTAATGAAAATAGTCACTTGAACTTAGTGGACTGCATCACCGTGAATGGTGAGGTTCCTGGTTACAAAATCCAACATCTATTATTGCAAATGATGAAGTATTTATACAAATTCTAAACTAAAATATCTTGAAAAATATCAATATTTCTTACAAATATCTATAACTATGTTACATAAATAGAACTCAAACATAGGACATTAAAAACTAATGAATCTACTTGGCACTATCTTTGTGAATTTCTGGTGACGAAGAAGGGAAATTCGAATTTGATAGCAACTCTTATTTGATGAGGTGGCATCCAAGTCATTAATTGTCTTTGAGCTTTTTCCTCCTGAATTTCTGAAAAATAGGGTCCCGAAATCCTTTTTTATATCTCAATCTGAAATAGATATGTAAAAAGTGAAAGCGGTCATTGTAGATAAATATTTTTTTCGAAAAAATCCTCTTGGCAATTTCCTAAAATTCTGCTCTAGTTTTTCACAATAGGCTCTGTAAAAAAATGTGTAAAACAGAACTTTTCACAGTCCGAAAAAATAGGCTATGAATATGTGCATGTATCTCTCATTATATAATACCTGTGCATAAAGTGGGATAGGTTTTTGTAGGTTGGCATCTTAGGAACATAAACCTCCACCATTTTTGCAAGATTCATTTCTGATTGGCCACAATATTCTCTAAAAAATGATGACTAAACAGGAATTTTCTGTAAATAGTGCCTTCAAATATTGTTTAAAGTTTCCAAAACAATAATGTTTGTTACAAAAGTGAGAGAGGTTTTTGTATATGAGGATGTTAGAAACAAAAACCTCTTTCATATTTTGAAAATTCTTTCTCATTTGTTTGTTTGTTCCATTTGTATTATTTCACCTGTATGTAACCTTCTTCTGA
This sequence comes from Pinus albicaulis, assembly GCA_034641835.2. Classification (NCBI taxonomy): domain Eukaryota; kingdom Viridiplantae; phylum Streptophyta; class Pinopsida; order Pinales; family Pinaceae; genus Pinus; species Pinus albicaulis. The sequence goes on from CM076582.1 coordinate 900,806,551, forward strand.
GTAAGAGACTTTCCTCTCTGTTAGAACATTATTGTCTCTGTGATAATTGTCTTTTATTTTAAGGAAAACCCCTCCAATTCTCATTTCAATAATATGGAAGAAACAGGTTTTTAACTAGTATTAAAATTGTTTCCTCAAGCTTCTGTTCTGCTAACAACCTGCAAAATAAAACATTTGTTAATGAAAAAATCAGTTTGCAGTGAGGAAAGAAATGGCTTTGGGGAATGAGGAAGTCTGTGAAACAAGTTTTAACTATAGTGGGAATTTAATTCAGTTTGACAATGGAGTGTCACCTTTGCATTTTAAACATAGAGAGGTTATGGATAAAATAGCGGGTTTTAGTTTTTTTTGACAATGTCTTTGGTTTTATTTGCAAATCTGTAGAAATAATTCAATTGCATGGTTATGAAACAATGTTGGCTTTTCGCATAGTGCTAGAGTGGAATGATGGTATGATGTTCTTCACACAACGCGTGGTCAAATTCAAATGGCACGGTAGTATTATTTGTACAGGGATAAACTTCTTGGTGGTTTTTCACATCAAGAAAAGATGGTAAGTGGTTTTCTTTTTAATGATGTGATGAATTGTGGAGGAACCATGTAGCGAGGAGGGGAGTAGTGAAAAACACTTATTTCGCAATATTTTGGAATGTTATAGATCGAGCTATTGCACGTGCGAAAAGGCTCATTGGTCGTTGGATCTCAGGAAGGGAGATCTGATGGTTGTCGGGTGTTTGAAAATTGATAGATGGGTATAGGAGGTGGGGCTCGGGAATTATATGAGTGGTGTATTTAAAATGTGTTAAATAAAGGCAACCCTCTTGATGAAGATGATGGCAACTTACTTGATGAAGTTGTGCTTGATAGAATATGTTCTTGATGGAGTAAATCTGATGTATCTATAGTGTGTACAGAAGGCAATGATTTCAGCATGTGCTAAATCTTGATGAAAAGAGTATGTCTCTAGGCATACGCGGATTTGCCTAGGGGAAGTTGCGTATGCACGCGGGAATCAACGTGCCAAGTCGCGTATGGGCAAAAGCGCTCTTAAAATGAAAAACCAGGGGTAACCACCATGGTATTGACCCATTGTATTGGGTAATGATTCGTCTAAATGACCCCATCTAGGAATACCATCGGAAGCAATGTGGTTTTGGCTCATGGTATTGAAATTGGGTAAACCTATATAAGGAGAATAATTTCATTGTGTAAGGCATGAGGGTGGGTGCAAGATGTCTGAGCTTGAATGAATACTTCTCTCTGAAGTATATCTGAATGGAAAGGGTTACAGTCGAATGAAAGATCTGAATGTATGATGCACCGATGAAGGAGTGATGAAGAAGGGAATCTAGATCTGTATTATACTTGTATTTGCTAGATCTGTTCATGGAAGGCTTAGATCTGAGATGAGGCGAACATCTGTCAGAGGCAAAAAGGGTAAATCTGAACTGAATATCTGATCTGAAGAAGTATGCTGCTCTATAATAGTTGAAGATCTATACCCTAGTTCGCCGCAGAGGAAGCGCATATATACACGGCTTAGCTGAAGAGAAAGCGCGTATGCGAAATAAAATTGGCTCTGTAATTTGTACTGAAGTATACGCGGGTTTGTGTAAACGGAAGCGCGTATATACGCGACATCAGTGAAGTGAAAGCGCGTATGCAAACTAGGGTTTGTTGAAGCATGGGGTATGAAACATCTGATCTGTTCTGCTGTATTACTGCTATCTGATCTGTGTTGTCTGAATTGATAAGTATCTGTTGGTGATGTATGTTTGAGCTTAAAAGTATTGAAAGGGTCCAGTCTGAAAATATGATGAAACGTGGCCTGCAAGTGGTGTCCTAAAGGAAGCTTTGGATCCAGTGTGAAAATTGATGAAACGTGGTCCATATTGGTGCTGAGGGTTGTAGCCTTCAGTCAGGGGGTCGTAGCTCCCTTCCAGGTGAGGCTGGTAAACGAGATCAGGGGGTCGTAGCTCCCTTCCAGGAGAGGCTGGTAAACGAGTCAGGGGGTTGGAGCTCCCTTTCAGGAGAGGCTGGTAAACGAGCGCAGGTGGGTGCCTGCGTGCTGGTCAAGTCTGCGCCAGCACATATGTTGTAAGATGTTTTCTCTATAATAAAATATTGAAGGCTGAGCAACTGCAGCGGTGGTTTTCTACCGACTTGGGTTTCCACCTAAAAATCCTGGTGTTCATGTGTGATGCTTTGTGTGATGGTTTATTCTGTTCTTACTGCACATGTTTACTGTTTATTAAACATCTGATGAATGAATGATGGAATGATTTAAGTGAAGATCTAATAACATAATTAGATATCTGTGTATACGTGAGTTTCATAAAGGGTATCCGCGTATATACGCGAGTCTGTTTCAGGAAAGTAGCGTATGGGTTTTAGAAGCAAGAAAAATTAAAAGTTTTGAATATGCAGTAAATACTGATTCACCCCCCCCCCGCTCTCAGTATTTTTCCCAACTATAAATCCACCTCTATTCAATGGAAGCAATCTGATATTCTGGAAGGTATGAACAAAAGCATATCTGCAAAGTCTTGGTGCAGATGTATGGGCAATCGTGGAAGAAGGTTATCAGTATCCGGCAAGTATTCCTACTGATGCAGCAGAAAGGAAGAAGTATGAAATCAATGCCAAAGCGGTGAATGTCTTATTAGGAAGCATGTCTGAATCAGAATTTGCTAAAGTGATGCAGCTACATTCAGCAAAAGAAATATGGGACAAAATCATTCTGAGCTATGAAGGAGATACAAAGGTAAAAGGTGCAAAACTCCAAACTCTTAGAATCAAATATGAAAATTTGAAGATGCATAGTGATGAAAGTGTTGCCAGTTTCTTTCTTCGTCTAGATGATATTGTAAATCGGATGAGAAATTTGGGTGAAACCATAACCGATACTACTCTGGTGGAAAAAGTCTTAAGATCCTTGACTTCAAAATTTGACTCTAAAGTTTCAGCTATTGAAGAAAGGCAAGATATGCAAACTCTTACTATTGTTCAATTACATGGTATTCTGACTGCTTTTGAAATGAGGCAAGGAGGCCCTTCTCAAATCAAATAAGCTACTTTTAAGGCATCAGAAAAAGGAAAAGAAAAGGAAGTTGTCAAAGAATCCAGCTATATATCTGAAGAAGAAGAAGAAGCAAATTTTGTGAGAAGACTTCAACTAGGTACCGGAAAGTTCAAAGGTAAGCTTCCTTTCAAATGTTTCAATTGTGGAAGAGTTGGTCATTATGCTGCAAAGTGTCCTTACAAAGAAACTTCGGCTAAAGGAAAGGAAGTAGCAAGAAGGAATAAGAGTCGATCTAGCACAAGAAAAAGTTATTATACTAATGAAGATAGTGATGGATCATCTAATAGTGAGGAAGAATGTGAAGAAGACTTTAGACTTCTCATGGCATTTGAACAAAGAGAAGAAAAGGATACTTTTGTGGATGCTCTAGAGGACAATGATTTTCTTGAAGAAAACAATCAACTCAAAGTAAGCCTAGAAGAAAAGAACATAATCATAGAGACTCTTGAAAATCAGCTTGAAACAAAGGAAAAACACATTGAGGAATTGGAGTGTGAAGTAGTAAGTCTAAGGAAAGATAATGAGAAAGTGAAGACTCTCAATCTTAGATTTGCTAAAGGTTCAGAAACCTTAGATGAGATTATCAAGACACAACGATCCCCTCTTATAAAAACAGGTCTTGGATATACTAGGGAATCTTCCCAGACTTCAGCACCAAATTATCGGAAAGAAGTCACAACTGGTTCTCTTCACTCAGCCACTCAGCAAGGGAACAAAGGATCTTTACAGGTAAAGTATGATCATCTCAAATCAAGGATCACTAACAGGGAGATCCCTCAAAGAAGCAACAACCAACAGGTAAATTCAAATAGAAGATTTCATGATCGCAGAAATTTCTACTTCAATGGACAATGTTTCTCATGTCACAATTTTGGTCATAAAGCTGTTCAATGTGTTGCATATAAAACCATCATGACAAGAGAAGAAAGAAAGAAAAGGATGAATATTGAACCAAAGAGGAACACCTATAACAAATTTTCTCCTCTTCAAAACGAAGTTGAATGTACTTATTGCAATAAATTTGGTCATGAAGAATCTGAATGCAGGAGCAAGGTCCAGCCAAAAGAACATGTTCCCTCAAGCTCTAAAGTATGGAAAAAGAAAGAAATACAGGTTGAAAATTGTGGGATAACATTATTTGGAGAAGGTGAAGAAAATCAATGGTACATTGATAGTGGGTGCTCAAGACACATGACAGGTGACAAACGCAAACTTCTTACATATAATTCTTTAGAAAAGGAAAAGAAAGTTACATTTGGAAATTATACTCCTGCTGTAATTAAAGGAAAAGGGTCAGTATTTCTAAAAGAAAAAGTGAAGGCTAATGATGTCATGTATGTGGATGGATTAAGGCATAACTTGTTAAGTGTAAGTCAAATGTGTGATCAAGGAACAGAAGTGGTATTTAGTTCAAAGGAATGTGTGGTTCGTGATCTTGATACAGGTAAAATCATTATAAAAGGAAAAAGAAATCCTAGCAACCTGTATGTACTGAACGGTATAGATCAATGTTACTTGAGCAAGTCTTCAGAAAATTGGCTATGGCATAGAAGGCTAGGGCATCTGAGCTTCTCTCAAATCAACAAAGCAAGCAGACTTCAAGCTGTTCGTGGTCTTCCCAATATTAATCTACCAGAAAGTATCATATGCAAATCTTGTCAATTCGGTAAGCGGACCAGAGTACGATTTAATGCCAAAGAAGGATCATCAAGTGAGCCTCTTGAACTCATTCATACTGACATATGTGGACCTATGAGGAAAAATTCACCACGAGGAGAAGAATACTATATCTTATTTATTGATGATTACTCTAGAATGTGTTGGATCGGGCTCATTAAACACAAAGATGAAGCATTTGAAAATTTTCAGATCTTCAAAGCTTTAGTTGAAAATGAATTAGATCTAAAAATCAAGTGTCTTAGATCTGATCGAGGAGGAGAATATACATCAAATGAATTCTTTGAATTTTGTGAACAACATGGCATAAAAAGACAATTCTCTGTAGCAGGTACTCCACAGCAAAATGGCGTAGCAGAAAGAATGAATAGAACAATTCAACAAATGGCTAGAGCTATGCTCGATGATTCTAGAACTCCTGACATGTTCTGGGGAGAAGCAGCACATACAGCAGCTAACATTCTCAACAAGGCTCATGTTCAGGTAAATAGTGACAAAACTCCATATGAACTCTGGTATGGTAATTCTCCATCCGTGAAGCATTTTAGAGTTTTTGGAAGTAAATGATTTATCAAAAATAATGATGAAAAGATTGGCAAGTTTGAACCTAGATTAGATGAAGGGATATTTCTTGGTTACTCATCTTCAAGAAAAGCATACAAATGTTACAATAAAAGGCTTCGAAAGATTGTTGAATGTATTGATGTTGTTATTGATGAGTCTCCTGCAGCTCCTAAAGAAGAAAAACAAACAACAAAATAAGATGATGGTGACCTATGTCCTTCTACATCAAATGATATAGACAAGGGATCCAATGAAGAACCTGAAGATGATCTATCTGAAAAAGCTCCATCCAGATATGTGCAAAAGAATCATCCTGAATCTCAAATTTTGGGTGACAAGGAATCAGGTGTACGAACAAGGAGAACTCTTGTGGGATCTTCTAATCATCTAGCACTTCTATCCACAATTGAACCACACAATGTCAATCAAGCTAACAAAGATGAATGTTGGAGGCAAGCCATGAATGAAGAGCTTGATCAAATTGAAAATAATGACACTTGGGAATTGGTACCAAGACCACATGATAAAAATGTCATTGGAACTAAATGGATTTTCAAGAACAAGTTAAATGAGAATGGGGATGTTGTAAGAAACAAATCTAGATTGGTTTGCAAAGGGTATACTCAACAAGAAGGTATAGACTTTGAAGAAACTTTTTCTCCTGTAGCTAGACTTGAAGCCATAAGAATGTTTCTTGCCTTTTCAAGTTATCAACAAATCAAAGTCTATCAAATGGATGTTAAATCTTCTTTTCTTAATGGTGATCTAGAAGAAGAAGTATATATAGAACAACCGGAAGGATTCATTTTGGGAAATGATGCAAATCTTGTTTGTAGACTTAAAAAGGCTCTATATGGTCTCAAACAAGCTCCAAGGGCTTGGTATTATCGTCTTGACAAATATATTCATCAACAAGGATTTTCAAAGGGGTCTGCTTATAGGAACTTATACACAAAAGTTGAAAATGATAAACTATTGATTATGGTTGTATATGTTGATGATATCATTTTTGGGAGTAATGAAGAATCTTTGAGTCAAAAATTTGCTTCCGTCATGCAGCAATAATTTGAAATGTCCTTGCTTGGAGAACTAACATTATTTCTTGGCTTACAAGTGCATCAAACTGCAGATGGTATATTCCTATCACAAGCAAAATATCTTAAGCAAATTCTGAAGAAGTATGGCATGGAAGAATGAAAACCTGTAAGTACACCAATGATAACCGGATGCAATCTCAGTTCTCATGATGATTCTCCCACGGTGAATCAACCAGAATACAGATCAATGATAGGAAGTCTACTTTATCTCACTGGAACTAGACCAGACATTATGCATGCATTTGGGATTGTTGGACGATTCCAAGCTAATCCAAAAGAGTCTCACCTTCAGGCTGTTAAAAGAATTTTCAAATATCTTCAAGGAACTCAAGACCTTGGTCTATGGTATCCAAAGAATGATGATCTTACTCTTCATCTTACACTGATGCAGATTGGGTTGGAAGTGTTGATGATCGGAAAAGCACTAGTGGTGGTGCATTCTATATGGGACCCCGGTTAGTATCTTGGTTCAGCAAGAAGCAAAATTCTATTGCCTTATCTACAGCAGAAGCAGAATATGTGGCTGCCGCATCTTGTTGCACTCAACTCCTTTGGATGATGCAAACCTTACAATATTTTCAAATCAAATGTGCTTCTCCTATCTCCATTATGTGTGATAATACAAGTGCCATCAGTATCTCAAAGAATCCTATTATGCATTCGAAGACCAAGCACATTCCCATCAAGTATCACTTCTTACGTGAACAAGTGCTTGAGCAAAAGGTGAAGTTGGAGTATGTTCCTTCCAAAGAACAAGTTGCTGATATCTTTACCAAACCTCTGCCCAGGGAAGCGTTCGAGTATCTAAGACAGAAGCTGGGAGTGTTCTCTGCCAGTCAAAAGAACAAATATGCATAAATTTAGAAGATGGTATTGGATACGCGGGTTTCCTGAAACACAGTCGCGTATATACGCGAGTTCATGCACAGAAAACCGCGTATGTCTGATTGCTGACAATTTTCTGTTTGGATTCAGCTCTCTTCAGCACAGCTGCAGTGCTGCTTGGTATCTCTGATACTGTTTGGTATCTCTGGTGGAGTTCCAGTTCTCATTATTCTTTCTCTAATGTTTTGATAAAGATGCCTTGATGATTTGTTGGTGACAGTGTTCAGGATGCACAAACTAAGGGGGAGCCTTAGTAATATGAAAAGGATGCTTGGATGCACAGTTTCAGGGGGAGCATTAGCTTTTCTGAGTATAATGCATTGTTGGCATTATGATGGTTATGAAATATGTTCTCTTTCTTGAGGACTTTCTGGTGTTGGTTATGAATAGTCATATTTGTATTTTGATGAAAAGGTCATGTTGAGACCCATGATGTAAAATTGTAATATTCAGTCATGTAAGGTCTTGTCAAAGTTGTAAACCCACTTGGTTGGGTAGCTGAGTCAATTTTTGTAAACCCACTTGGTTGGGTACCTGAGTCTCATATGTAAATCCACTTGGTTGGATATTTGATGTAAGTATGAGTCTTTGGTGATAGGAAGTTCATAGAGTCATGTACTTCAGTGGAAAATGTGTTTGAAGATTCAGCATGAACTTAGGGGGAGCTTGGTCACTTCTGTATATATCAGATCAGCAGAATGCTTCTTCCACATGAGGAGAAAAGGGAGAGAGTATGTTGGTTTTTGATCAGCCCTTTGCCCTTGATGTCAAAGGGGGAGAGTGACATGGTGTTTGAATGGTGTCATTGGTGTCATTGTATTCTGACATGGTGTTTGAATGGTGTCATTGTATTCTTAATGTACCTATCTGTTGTGGTAACCAAACACCATCGTGGTTTCCATCAAGTCCAAAGGGGGAGATTGTTGGCAATATGATGCAAAGTGTTGTCCTTGATGGCAACCCACTGAATGAAGATGAAGACATACGACTGTTGACATGTGTTGTCCTTGATGGCAATCCACCTGATGAAGTTATTCTTGACGTGATGGACTTGGTAAATGACATTTGATTAGCAATATGATGATGAGTGTTGTTCTTGAAAGGCAACCCTCTTGATGAAGATGATGGAAACTTACTTGATGAAGTTGTGCTTGATAGAATATGTTCTTGATGGAGTAAATCTGATGTATCTACAGTGTGTACAGAAGGCAATGATTTCATCATGTGCTAAATCTTGATGAAAAGAGTATGTCTCTAGGCATACGCCGATTTGCCTAGGGGAAGTCGCGTATGCACGCGGGAATCAATGTGCCAAGTCGCGTATGGGCAAAAGCGCTCTTAAAATGCAAAACCAGGGGTAACCACCATGGTATTTACCCATTGCATTGGGTAATGATTCGTCTAAATGACCCCGTCCAGGAATACCATCGGAAGCAATGTGGTTTTGGCTCATGGTATTGAAATTGGGTAAACCTATATAAGGAGAAGAATTTCATTGTGCAAGGCATGAGGGTGGGTGCAAGATGTCTGAGCTTGAATGAATACTTCTCTCTGAAGTATATCTGAATGGAAAGGGTTACAGTCGAATGAAAGATCTGAATGTATGATGCACCGATGAAGGAGTGATGAAGAAGGGGATCTAGATCTGTATAGTACTTGTATCTGCTAGATCTATTCATGGAAGGCTTAGATCTGAGATGAGGTGAACATCTGTCTGAAGCAAAAGGGTAAATCTGAACTGAATATCTGATCTGAAGAAGTATACTGCTCTATAATAGTTGAAGATCTATACGCTAGTTCGCCGTAGAGGAAGCGCATATATACGCAGCTTCGCTGAAGAGAAAGCGCGTATGCGCAATAAAATTAGCTCAGTAATTTGTACTGAAGTATACGCGGGTTTGTGGCGAGACGCGTTGATGCGCGTTATCGATGAAGTGAAAGCGCGTATGCAAACTAGGGTTTGTTGAAGCATGGGGTATGAAACATCTGATCTGTTCTACTGTATTACTGCTATCTGATCTGTGTTGTCTGAATTGGTAAGTATCTGTTGGTGATGTATGTTTGAGCTTAAAAGTATGCAATGGGTCCAGTTTGAAAATATGATGAATCATGGCCTGCAAGTGGTGTCCTAGTGGAAGCTTTGGATCCAGTGTGAAAATTGATGAAACGTGGTCCATATTGGTGCTGAAGGTTGTAGCCTTCAGTCAGGGGGTGCCTGCTTCGAGGGTGAGAACAGTGCATGAGATCGGAGTCGCCGCTCCCTCAGGAGAAATTTGGTAAACGAGTCAGGGAGTTGGAACTCCCTTCCAGGTGAGGCTGGTAAAGAAGTGCAGGTGGGTGCCTGAAGCTGGTAGGAGTCTGCACCAGCACATATGTTGTAAGATGTTTTCTCTATAATAAAAGATTGAAGGCTGAGTAATGGCAGCGGTGGTTTTCTCCCGACTTGGGTTTCCACCTAAAAAATCCTGGTGTTCATGTCTGATGTTTTGTGTGATGGTTTACTCTGCTCTTACTGTTCATGTTTACTGTTTATTAAAAATCGGATGAATGAATGATGGAATGATTTAAGTGAAGATCTAATAACATAATTAGATATCTGTGTATACGCGGGTTTCATAAAGGGTATCCGCGTATATACGCGAGTCTGTTTCAGGAAAGTAGCGTATGGGTTTTAGAAGCAAGAAAAATTAAAAGTTTTGAATATGTAGTAAATACTGATTCACCCCCCCCCTCTCAGTATTTTTCCCAACAGAAATGTAATAAAATAATAAGGAAGACTTAATCGAAACTAGGGATCATTTAATAATTCTCTAATCTATATATAAGAATAGAAGCTCAATGGAAACTAGGGAGGAATGAAGAATTCCCTAATATGGATATCAGAATAGAGGTTCAATCGAAACTAGGGAGAAATGAAGAATTCCCTAATTTGGATATCAGAATAAAACATGTAGATTACTAACAGTTAAAGGCAGAGAGCATGATCTCAACAGATTCTGTAGTAATACTCCTGTTACACGATTCAGAATTAAGAAAACCATAAAACGGAAACAAAGGAAAGCACATATACAATGAGGAAAAATTCACCAGTAGATATGGCACATAAATCCTGAAACAAATGCTCTTATATTAATTCAAATAGTCACTTGAACTTAGTGGACTTAATCACCATGAATGGTGAGGTTTATGGTTACAAAATCCAACCTCTATTACTTCAAATGATGAAGTATTTATACAAATTATAAACTAAAATATCTTGGAAAAATATCAAAATTTCTTACAAATATGTAAAACTGTGTTACATAATATAACTCAAACATAGGACATTAAAAACTAATGAATCTACTTGGCACTATCTTTGTGAATAGCTGGTAACAAAGAAGAGAAATTCAAATTTGATATCAACTCTTATTTGATGAGGTGGCATCCAAGTCACCAACTGTCTTTGAGCTTTTTCCTCCTGAATTTCTGAAACATAGGTTCCAGAAATCCCTTTGTATATCTCCATTCGAGATATATATGTATAAACTGAAAGAGGTTATTGTAGATAAACATGTTTTCGAAAAAACCTCTCTCTGTTTCCGGAAATTTCGCTCCCATTGTTCATAATAGGCTCTGTAAAAATATGTGTAAAACATAACTTTGCATAGCCTGAAATATAGGCTGTGAAGATGTGCATGTATCTCTTATTTTTTAATACTTGTGAATATAGTAAGATAGGTTTTTTTAGGTTTGCATCTTAGGAACATAAACCTCCTCAAATTTTGCAACATTCATTTCCTATTGGCGATAATATTCTCTGGAAAATGATGACTAGACAGGAATTTTCTGTAAAAAGTGCTTTCAAATATTGTTTAGAATATTGAAAACCATAATGGTTGTTAGAAAACTGAGAGATGTTTTTGTATATGAGGGTGTTAGAAACAAAAACCTCATTTATATTTTGAAAATTCTTTCTGATATGTTTGTTTGTTCCATTTGTGTTCTTTCACATGTATGTAACCTTCTGCTGAGTAAAATCCTTTCCTCTATGTTAGAACATTACTTTCTCTGTGATAATTGTCTTTTATTTTGAGGAAAACCACTCGAATTATCATTTCAAGAATCTGGAAGAAACAATTTTTTAACTGGTATTAAAATTTTTTCCTCAAGCTTCTATTCTGCTAACAACCTACAAAACAAAACATTTGTTAATGAAAAATCATTTTGCAGTGAGGCAAGTAATGGCTTTGGGGAATGAGGAAGCCTGTGAAACAAGTTTGAAATGTAGTGGTAATTTAATTTATCTTGACAATGGAGTGTCACCTTCTCATTTTAAGTAGAGAGAGGTTATGGATAAAATAGCAGGTTTTTAGTTATGTTTGACAATGGCTTTGGTTTTCTTCGCAAATCTGCAGAAATAATTCAATTGCAAGGTTTTGAAACAATTTTGGCTTTTCACACAGTGAAGGAGTGGAATGATGGTATGATTTTCTTCACACAGCGCAGGGTCAAATTGAAATGGCAGGCTAGTATTTTTCGTATAGGGATAAACTGCTTGGTGGTTTTTCGCATCAAGCAAAGAAGGTAAGTGGTTTCCTTTTGAATGATGCGACGGATTGTGGAGGCGCCACATAGCGAGGAGTGGAGTATTAAAAACCACTTATTTCACAAGATTTTGGAATCCTATAGATCAGGCTATCGCAGGTGCAAAAAGGCTCATTAGTCATTGGATGTGAGGAATGGAGATCCAAAGGTTGTCGGGTGTTTGAAAATTGATAGGTGGGTATGGGAGGTGGGGCCTGGGAATTATATGCGTGGTTTATTTAACATGTGTTAAATAATTAGTGGGTCAGAACTTTAGAATAGTGGGAAATTAATATAAAAAGTTAGGATATATAATATGTGGAGTGAAATAGTGAATTTTAATGTGGGAAACTTATAAAAAGGGATAAATGAATATATTACGATTTTAGTGTTAAAAAATGGTATGGGAAATTAATAAATATTAGAATAAGTATTAAAAAAAATTTGAGGGAAGGATTTACCATGGGACCCGATATATTATTTTTAATATTTAGACTTAGGATATGGGGGTTTCTAGGGGGAATTTATGGAAAAAGGGTAATTAGTAAAGCGAAATTATAAGGAAAAGTGAGTGAAATAAGGGGAAAGAGTAAAAATGAAGGAAAAAATAGTATTTTTACAAGGGGAATGATTTTGAAGGGAAATTAGTAAATGAAATGACCAATTGTCTCTTAGCCATGCTTGTGATAATTGCTTCTACCTAGCCATCAACTACCTTAACTTTTTTTCTTCTTTTACATGGGTACATTTGAACTTTCAAACCCTTATTCGTTTTTCTTTCAATGAACAAACTAACTAATTCTATCCTTATTTCTTCCAAGGGCTCAAATTAAATTGTTGAGCTCCTTATTTATTCTCTACCTAACTACTGATCTACCAAGGTTAAATAGTTTGGCTAGATCTTTATTTTCTATCTATCAGCATGAAATTTAAATCATGAAAAGTCAAGATTGAGCTATTTGACCCTCATGGATTGTGGCATTTAGGACAAGCTGCACAAAATCTTATTTGTAAAATTCAACTAATAGTAGTGGCATTTGAACGTACAACACTATCATGATCCATTTTAGTGGGGTTCATATTTAATATTCCTTTTTTTATCTTTGTTTCTTTTTTTCCTTTGCTTGTTCTTTTGTGACTTACCCTATTTTCATTTTTTAAATATGTGAAAACATTTGCAGAAAGCAAAGGTATGTAAAATATTAGAATATTTTAAAATAGAAAATTGAAAATTATGAATCCTATTATGGTAGGACCCTAACAAATAGGATACAAAATATCTCAATGGAATTCAACTTGATATCATCTATTTTGAAATTTTGAATTGGAAGATTGACAATGCTCCAATTTTAGGTATTTTAAAGCTTTCTAAGTCAAGATATGATTATGGTGTTGGGAAAAATACTAAGAGGGGGGGGGGGTGAATAAGTATTTAGGACTTACTCAAAACTTTTTACTTTTCCATTCACTAAAACCCATACGCTACTTTGCTGAATCCAACTAGCGTATACACGCGGATATCCTTCATAAAACTCGCGTATACACAGAGATCTTATTATGCATTTATTTCTTTACTTAGGTCTATGCATCAATCATTCATCAGATGTTTAGTTTAATAGTAAGCATGTGCAGTAATAATATAATAAACTATCACACATAAGCAACACACATGAACACTAGGATTTTAGGTGGAAACCCAAGTCGAGAGAAAACCACTGCTGTCGTTGTCTCAGCCTTCAATATTTTATTATAGAGAAAACATCTTACAACCATGCACTGGTGCAAACTCATACCAACACGCAGGCACCCACCTGCAGAAGGCTACAACCTTCTCTCGTTTACCAGCCTCTCCTGGAAGGGAGCTACAACCCCCTACTCTCGTTTACCAGCCTCTCCTGGAAGGGAGATACAACCCCCTGACTAAAGGCTTCAACCTTCAGCACCTTTGTGGACCACGTTTCATCAATTTGCATACTTGATCCAACCCACACAATTAAGCTCAAGGAACATTCATCAAACCAACAACTTGCTCTTATAGCAGGATAATCAATATTCGAACAACCCAGATCATCATTGACAGATAGCAGTAGAATAGCAGAATAGATCAGACATTTCATACCACATACTTCAGCAAACCCTAAATTACATACGCGCTTTTTCTTCACTGAACCTGCGTATATACGCGCTTTCACAAATACCAACCTGTGTATACATCTGCACACATTTCAGAGTTGACTTCAATTCTCATACGCGCTTTTTCTGAATACAAGCCGCGTATATACACGCTTCCTCCTCGACGAACCTGCATATAGATATTCAAACATTTTAGGGTAGTGCAGCTCTCCAGAATATATAAACAGCTCAGATCTTCATTCTTTGCTTCAGCACAGATTCACTAGATCACAGATCTAATCCTTCCATAAATAGATCTAGAAGATACATATACATTTCAGATCTAGAGATCCCTCTTCATCATTTTCTTCATAGGTGCATCATAGATTCAGATCTATCATCAAACTGTTACCCTTTCCATTCAGATATCCTTCAAAGAGAAGTATTCATTCAAACCCAGACTCATGCCCACACTTTGCACAATTAATTTCTTCTCCTTATATAGATTTAGCCTTTGTCAATACCATGAGCCAAAACCACATCACTTCCGATGGTATTCCTGGACGAGATCTCATAGACAATCCAGCGCTCAATACAATGGGTCAATACCATGGTAGTAACCCCTGGTTTTACACATTTAGAGCGCAATTGATCATACGCGACTTGGTACGTGCTTTTCCGCGTGCATACGCGCCTTCTCCTTGACAAAACCGTGTATGCCTTGTAACACACCTTTTTCATTATTATTATTTCACATACTGATATTTCTTTCTTCTGCAACTTCTGTACTACTTGTAGAACATCAGATTTACATCATTAATAAACTTATCAAGCATCAAGAACAACTTCATTAAGTAGGTTGCCATCATCTTCATCAAGTGGGTTGCCATCAGGGACAACACTCGGCATCATATTGCCAACAATCTCCCCCTTTGGACTTGATGGCAACCACGATGGTGTTTGATCACCACAACAGATAGATACATTGATTATAGCCATTATTCAAATACCATTACATTCTCTCCCCTTATTCAAACACCATGTCACTCTCCCCCTTTGACATCAAGGGCAAAGGGCGGATCAAAACCAACACAAGGTTGTTCTCCTCATGTAGAAAGAAGAGCGTTGTAGATATTATGTGCATTGAAGTTACCATGCTCCCCCTGAGTTCATGCTGAATGTTCAAACATATTTTTCAATTAAGTACATGACTCTTCGACCTTCCTATCACCAAGGACTCATACTTACATCAAAGATCCAACCAAGTGGATTTACATATGAGACTCAAATACCCAACCAAGAGGGTTTACAAATTTTGACTCAACTGCCCAACAAAGTGGGTTTACAGATTTGAACAAGTCCTTACATGACTGAATATTACAATTTTACATCATAGGTCTGAACATGACCCTTTCATCAAATTACAAATATGACTTTTTATGACCACTACCAAAAAGACCTCAAGAAAGATCATATTTCATAATCATCATAATGCCAACAATGCATTACATTCAGAAATGCTAATGCTCCCACTGAAACTGTGCATATAATGCATCCTTTCCATATGACCAAAACTCCTCCTTAGCTTATGCAACTTGAACACTTTCAACAGCCAAATCATCAAGGCATATTTAAGAAACATCTGAGAATGAAACAGAATTATGAGTACTGGAACACCATCAGAGATACCAAACAATACTGCAGCTCTGCTGAAGAATGCTGAATCAGAGAAATTTGTCAGCAACCACCCATACGTGGTTTTCGTTGTATGAATGCACATATATACGCGACTATCATTTAGAAAATCCACGTATCCATTTTAATATTTTGATTTTGAATATATCTGATCTCCTGAAAGGCAGAGATAACTTCCAGCTTCTGTCTGAGATATTTTGAATGCTTTCCTGGAATATATGAAAGTAGAACAAATAGGACAATGTAGCTATGTTTTCAAGTGTCATCCAATGGTTGTAGCATAAGCACATTAGTAACCAAGCCTTCAAACTCTTTGCAGCATCAGCATATTCTTCCCAAGAGGAATTATCATACCATAACAACTTCTACAAGAAACCATACGTGTCAAGCAATCATTCATGTGATCTGATGTCACCAAGATCTTCAAGATTTATCATGATCATGATGTAACATGTGTAAGAAAAAGAGGTCTCAACTATGACAACCAACATCAGCAACAAGTTCTGCATGATCTATTCGTATCTCTGAATCATAAGTCTTCCATCTCATTCATGTGTGAAAGCAAGGAATACTCTTCATCAAAAAGCAATCAGGGCTTATCCATAACCTCATCATAAGAAGCCATGTATCATGTCATCATTATTTAGAACTGAGTAATAAGCAGATACAGTGCCTATAATACAATCATTAATAGTCAGACTGATGCTCCCCTTGAACCTATGCTCCTGATCTTCAGCTATCATACAAATTTCCTTATCATTAGTGCATACGCTACTGTATCCACTGTAACTCGCGCAGGGATAATTTTAAGAACCCCCCTAAATTTATATATATAATAAATGGGCGAATCCCCATGATACATAGGAAAAATGGAAGGCGATTTTATTAATAATATAATATGTATATATAATTTTTTGGCGAATTTCTCACGAGATTATATTATCTTGTAAAATCATGGCGAATCACCAGTACAAATGGCGAATCACTACTACAAAATGGTGAATCGTTGTCTAGTGGAGTTCGGGGTGTTGGTTCCAATGAATATATGGTAGTTGAACTACGAGTAGAAAGAAGAGAACCACCGAGACCAAGCATGGCACATGGTGACTCATGAGGGAAGTAGTTCTCGTGCAGTTTGGAAAACGCATTCTTCTAGTTCTGCTAAGCGTAGTGTTGTTGCTCATGCTACTACTAGCACTGATATTGAGGTTGGAGAGGAGTTTGAGGAAGCATGGAAGGTAGTAGTGGTGGAGAATTACAAAGAGTACCCCATGATGGGCTCCATTTTTCCCTTTGGTATTTGTGCCTGCAAGATCTTATGTCCATTGAACCAACAATTAACCGTTCAACCAACAATCAACTTGACTGAGTTGATTAGGTATGAGTCAAATTAGACTAATCTTCAAAACTATGCTTTGCACTATACCATATTTATCACACTAATGCTACACAACATTGTGCATTTTCACCCGACTCTCATGCATGCACACAAAATTTTCATTAACATCTATAACCCTAACCAAGTGAGAATTGATCAACAATTTGCACCAAAGTTTGTTAATGTTGAAAGTTCATAAGAAATTTAGATCCATGGTACCTTAAATAAATTTTGAGATAACCTCCACAAATTCGACCACAATAGAGAAAAATTGTGATAAATTTTAAACCTACAAAAATTACGATTCATGTTCCTAGGAACGATCATAAGAAGTAGTTGGCATATAGGTCGAGTTTTGAGCCTTCTTCTTGTTTGAAGAGGACTTGTCTATTATCATAACTACCTTCCCTGCCTTTGATGCCTTGAAGGAATTGCAAATTGACTCATCAAATGAAGACAACTTTATGTTCTTGTCAATTAGAGTTGAATAGCTTCCCTGTGCACTCAACACAAACTCTGACCAATAGGAAACATCCCACCCACCAACTATGAGGTCCCACAGAATTGTTGCTCCCGCCTGAACAACAGACAACTGGAATGTGAGAATTCAAAAACAAAGAAAATCCCAATCGCATATATCTTAAGGATGAACTCAATCTCAAATCCAAAACCCATAAAATTTATATCCAAAACTAAAACTCATCAAATTTGGAAGTATATTGGAAACAAAACCGAGGCAAAAGAGCTAAATTTGAATGCGGGAACTGACACAAAATCTGCAAACTTGAGCAATTTTTGATGTACATTATTTTGTTTGACAAAATAGATCGGGAAGAAAGGCCTCAGGGAAGATCAGACTAGACTAGGGGTAAGTAAAAACCACCAAGGTGAAGCATGGGAACAAGAATACAACCAAAAATGATCTATAATTTTGTTCAATTAGTGATCCATCCATAGGACAAAATTTTTCTCCTAGGGGTTACCCACTTGGGTGTGTAACAAAGCCCATCAAACAGTTTATGAAGCTATTGACCCTTCTCCTCTGAGAGTGAAAATAAAATGACATAGGAGTGATAGAGGAAAGAGAGATATTTGGACGCCCTTAATCTTCTCATTAACCTAAAGAATACCATAAGTTAGAGATATGTTTTCAAAGCAGCAGTAAATTTAAAGTGGCCAGTCGAGGATTTGATAGCTGCTCAGGTGAAAGAAAATTTGGAAAGGATCAAGAAGATAGTAAAGATATGCATTTTTAGCACAGATTCTGCCACAGAAGCTCAACAAGAATAATGGACACTGGCACTTGGTTCTCAAAATGATGACCGGCCTCAGATACTTCATGCAACATAGCTCAGGTATATCAACTGTAATTTTCACTTCTTAATGATAACCTTTTGAATTAAACGTCAGCTTACATTCCTTGGATTCCAATAGAAGTGATTCTGAGAGACCTGGGCACCTAGAACTTTGGAGAAATCCATTTCAAAAGTTTGTTGCTTGTTCCATATATTTACAAAGCTCTCAGCAAGGATATTTTCGAAGAAACCTTCATTATGGCTCTATAAATTTCTGTTGCAGAAGAATCATGCAGTTTAATTTCTGAGACTTACAAAATATCTTTCTTCTAAGCATTCTCAATCACTTGAGTCTTCAAATTTTGTATTTTATAACCGTGGGTCACGTGGCATAATCATGAACCTGTTTATATGAGGACATGGATTTCTGGACATTTGTTTTTCTTCCTTTCTAGCAGATGAGTGAATTTTAGGTTCTTGAGTTTTTGATGGAAAGCTAGCCAACTGATTGAGCTGATGGTGTCTTCCACTTTTCAGCCTGATCGAGTGATGGATTTTTGCAACCATAATGATCTGCAGATCATTGTACGAGCACATGAATGTGTCATGGATGGCTTTGAGCATTTTGCCCAAGGCCATTTGATAACTCTTTTCTCTGCCACCAATTATTGCGGTAATTATATATTTGCTGTATGGACTTTAGTGTGGAGATTAATTTAACTAGCTCTCTGACGGCAATTATTTTCTTTTTTTTATAGGTACTGCAAATAATGCAGGTGCAATCTTAGTTCTTGGCAGGGACCTTGTAGTAGTCCCGAAACTGATTCATCCACTTCCTCCTGCGATCACATCGCCAGAAACATCACCTAAACGTCACCTTGAAGACACATGGATGCAGGTATTTCTTTGTCATTTTGGTTATGTATATAATATATCCATATATTGGTGTTGTTTGCACATTTAGAGTTTTTGTCATTTTGACTATAGTTAATTTGATCATTGTTTACTATTTGTGCATGTTTACAGGAGCTAAATGTGCAACGGCACCCAACACCCACAAGAGGGCGTCCTCAAACTGCAAATGATCGTGGTTCTGTTGCCTGGATCTAACAGACTGTCTTGTTTCCTCCAGTTACACCATTCGTACAGTTTAGGGTCCCTGCTGCTTGGTGGCGGTCTTGTACCTGCTCTTGGGATTTGTAAAGTAATATTGAAGATTTTATTGCAGAAAAGGTCAAAAATTTCCTTCGGACTCTGCACACCTGCATCAAGGCAACATGGACTGTGATAGCTTTTACTGTCTGAGACGTTATGTTCAAAAGCCTGTGGATGGTACCCATGGAGGTCTTTGATGGTGTGTACAGTGTTCTTCATCTGTGAGTCATGGCTGGAAGAGAGCCTTAATAATGGGTAGGCTGCTGGATAAATACAAGACATGGGAATAATCTAGCTCCAGTTTGCAGTTGTGCATGCATCTATGAAGTTTTGGTGGTAGATGCAGCTGTAAGAGCCATGTAGTGTGTTTTTTAGCACCTCAATGTTGGCAGAGAGTTTGGATTTAAGATAATCAAGAAAGCTACTTCGAAAATCCCTTGAAAAGTGATCATATATGGGGTCCTCAGGCTATTAATGGTAGTCATTATTTTTAGTGTCTAATGTGTATTGAACCAGGTTCAGTTAGTAGGCAGAATCTTATCTTTTGACAAGGTGGATGTGAGTATTATATATTATTTCTTGGGTGGACAGGCAGGGCCTGGACACAGTTCAAATGTTAGCATGAATCTGGGTATCCAGGAATGTTGATTCCTATTATTCATCACAAAGTAATGATTACAGAATCCACAAAGTAGTTCATATTTCCCATTACATAGACTATGGTGTATTGAGCCAAGCATATTAAAATCTACTCTTTCCCTTGGGTGGATTGAGAACCATATATAATTTCTTCCTTGAGTGTAACCTGGCTCGATCTTATGAATGTAACAACAATGTAACATAATTGTGCAGCACATGCATGTGCATTTTTATAGTTTTTTGCTGTTGTGCATGTTTTTTTTGTATGAGAAACATGTTCAAGGTCTCATGCTCAGAGGGTGCCTTTTTTGGCAGCAAAACTGTTGCTACCTTTTGAAAAATAAATGATTTTTTTAAATTTATGTGATATTCGAAAAGATTAATTCCCGCAAGTGGTTGCTTATACTTATCTTATGCCTAGTTATTTCACAACCAACATGATTGCCAGTATGTGATGTGTTTTGCTCTCTCAACAACTTATTAATATGGATTTTAAATGGAAGAAGTGGCTCTGTGCCGTTCATTTTCCTGCTCCATGATAAGCAGCAGTCAAATCTAACAAAAAATCTACTGCAAAAACATGAGGTTCAATTGCAATATAGCCTTGTTTTGGGGATAGAATTTTTTTTATATTTTAGCAGGCCTTTGCCCCAAGATTCTACTGATTTACAATTCTTCAAAAGAAGCTGCCCATCTTCTTTCATATACAGAAAGGAGACTTTTGTACCTCCTGGAAAGCTGAGATATCCATTGATCTGCCTTACCAAAAACCGGTTTTCCCTAATCTGCACATGCAAAAAATATCCCTTATTTCTAGCAGGATGTGAATCCCTTATTTGCAGGTTATACTAATATTCCCTTATGAAGTCATCAAAAATATCTGAAGATGAGTGATTTCTTTTATGTTCATTCTGGAGATTAAGCTACAACTAGACAGAACCATAGATAAAGCCACTCATCTGTAGACAAAACCATGTCTCTTCCTTTTTAATGTATTGCCACTCGACCGTAAAATTCCTAACTTGGGTCTCTTGCCAAGGACCACATGATGCTGCTAACATAAAGTCTTCAAAACACTAAGTTGACCTTCTTCAAAACATGAAATGGACTTCAGATTGAAGGGAGAATGAGAGATCTGTCCACCTGGAAGTTCATGTTCTTCAACAGGCTCATACATCAAGCCTAACTGTTAACAGTTCCAACATGAAGAAGGTTAGTGAAAAAAGAGACAAAATTGAAATCTCTGTCAACAAAATTAAAAGAGGAAGAATATGCAAGTAGCTCCGAGTTAGAACTACTGTTTGCAGATGATGACAGATCTGGAAATGACGTTCAAGGATACAATTCAAAAGCTAAAAAATAGAGAGGCCGAAAAAAGGACATGCCAAGTGACGACAAACTATCCACAGTTGATTGTGATTATCCAAGGTTTTCTGCTCTGTTCACGTCTTATCATTTTGCCATATATCTGACAGACCCACAGTTTAAAAGGTTTGTTGAGAGGGCAATATGAAGCTTAGGATATAACTCAAACATCTGTAATTGTATTAAAACTCTATTATATTCAACAGCTAACACTCAATTTATTTTTTTCAGTTCTTTTAATTTGTATCTCTGCATTGAGATTTTAGCTCCACGACTTATAGCCATAGCATAGTTCAAATAAACAAAAGAAGTCTGCAAATGAAACAGTGGATGACTTGAAATTCTTCATGGGGAAAAAATCTACAATTGACAATTCTTCAATAAAGAAGAGGAAAACTAACTTCTGTCTATAGTTCTATATCCTTTAGTGTTATTTTCTTTAAGAGATTTAGTAAACTGCATCTCTTGAGTAACCATCCCTGCAAGATCAAGTCTTCCAGCACTTTTGTATGCATCTATTACCACTCTATAAGTAGATTCATTTGGCTGAAAACCCTAATATTTCATTTTGTTAAACATCCTTTTTACACCTTCTATCAAGCCTGCCTTTCCATAGCTAATGATCATACTCATGTAGGTAGCAACATCTGGCTCAATCCCCTTGGTTTTCATGCTCATAAACATCTTTAGAGCCTCATCAATCCTGTCTGCACTTCCAAATGCATAAATGGCAGCATTGTAGGCAGACACATCAAGCTCCAAACCAATTTCTTTTAATTGTTCACAGGCCTCCAAAGCCTCCTCGTGCATTCCTGCCATGGAATAAAGAGTCACTATCAATGCTTGCATACTGTAGGGGATTCCACTCTCCCGTGCAATCTCAAGCTGATTTACTGCCTCCATTGGAAGGCCTCCTTTCTTCAAAATTGTACCCAATGTTTTGTATGTGATGTCATCAGGTGAAACCTTCGCTTTTAACATTTGCTGAAAAATTTCCGTAGCTTCTCTCAATCTTCCCTCTGCTGCATACACTCCAAGGACATTATTAAAAGAGAGCTTATTTGTGAGAAGCCCAAACTCCTGCATCTCTTTTCAATTTCAATGGCTTGGCTAAGTCTGCCAATTTTTTTGTATAGACAAACCATCATGGCATAAGAAAATTCATTAGCCTGGCCCACTTGCTTTAAGTCATTAAAAATTGACTCTGCCTCACTGACCATACCAGCATCACTGTAAAAATCAATCATACAATTTGTTGCAAAGACATCTGGACCTTCTCCCAAATTTTTCATCTTTTCATATGTTTCCTGAGCCTCTCTCAAATGGCCAACCTTTCGATATACCTTGATCAAAGAGCTGTATACTGTGCAGTTTGCTACTAAGCCACGGTCTTGCATTATTTGAAAGTAATGAACAACTTTCTCCACATTTCCAACCTGTGCAAATGCATTTATCAGTGCACCATAAACAACTTCATCTGCCTCAATGCCCATCTTCAGAATCTCCTTATAAATGTCTTCTACCTCCATGGCTCTACCCAGGCTACTATTCACAGCGATAACAGCACAAAATGTTACACAACTAGGCACAAACCCTGCCTCCTGCATTTTAATCATATAGCATTTTGCATCATCCGGTAATCTTGCAGCAGCAAACATCTGAATGAGAGAATTATAAGTGCATTAATCAGGTGAAACTCCATTATCCATGCTCTCAAACAATCTCCGTGCCTTTTCATAATGTTTTTCAATTCCATAAGCCTTAATCATAACATTGTATTCCAATACACTCTGCCTTGCTCCTCTTTCTATTTCACAACTGTAGCCGAACACCTTCTCAGCTTCCAACCAATACCCCATCTCTCCATATGCATCGATAATGGCAGCGTATCTCCTGGAGCTGATTCCTCCAAGAAGCCGAAATATTTCAAACCAAGCCCATGCTTTCATCAACAACCCCATCTCTATGCACATTCTGATAATAACAGGCCTTGAGAAGTCATCCACATGAACCCCCAATTCATCCATCTCCTGGACCAGGGATTCAACTTCTCTAATCATATGTTTCCCACAAAGTACACGTAACAGAGTTCTATAAGTTACAATATTAGGTCGAACTCCAGTTTGTTTCATTCTGGTGAAATAAGTTAATGCCATGTCTATATTGTTATTTTTGGCATTCATTTCTATAAGAGTATTGTAAGTCATAACGTTTGGCGGGCACCCTATTTCCACCATTTTATTCATCAGAACCTCTGCTTCTTCTAGATGACCACGTGAACCACAAATATGAATTATAGTATTAAAAGTAACAGTGTCAGGACAAATACCTGATTTGAGCATCTCCGAGAATCCATTTGAGCATTCGCCGATGCGGCCTGCCTTGCCATACATATCAATCAAAGTATTATATGTGAAAGCCCGCTGTGGCCTATGAGTTTGGGACCACTTTCTATAAAACTCCTCCACCTGGTCAAACTCTCTAGCTTTCTTTTACATATGAACAACAGTATTCATGGTCACCTCATCTGGTTGGAGCCCTTGTTGTTCCATGTGTTGGAGCCAATGCATGGCCTCTGACTTGAGGCCAGCCCTACCATAAAAATCTATTAGGGTGCCATACGTGTTATTTGTGGGCAGCAGCTCGTCCTTCTGTTTGGTCATTTGGGTCCAACAATCCTCAAGTTCTTCCCATTTTTTAGCCCTACCAAGAATTCTGAGAATGACATTGTAATGAATAACATTTGGTTTCTAGTCTTCCTGCATGTGAAACCACTTGAAAAGGGCAAGGGATTTTTCCCAAGTGGGTTGCTCTATGAGGATTATTGTCTGCTCTTGGGGGCTTATCTTGTGCTTCCAGGGCTTTAAGGCTTCCTCTATATTATCGCAATCACTGTTTTCTAGAGCCTGCAAAATCGATGGGATGCAGCTTCCTCCTCTGTATTTCCTTGTTGTTGTGATTCTGTTTCTACTCTTATTGTTATTAGCAGCAGCGACATAATCATCATTTGGTTGGGTGTGGGTATGAGGAGGTGCCTTAAAATCCTCCTGTAAACCAACCTGGAGATTTGAATTGAGCAGTTAGGTCGGGGTCTAAGGAGGTTGAATCCAGAGGGCATCATTGGAACAGGAATAGACGGGAATTTGGATTTTGTCCCATCAGGCAAGAACCTGGTGTCTCGCCTGCCTGAGAGGTCCATGTCAAATGTAGGCAATGAAATCATAATGGATTGATAAACAACACTCGTGATCGATCTATCCATGTATGACTGAACCCTTTTGGGTGAGGACAACTGCACTAACAATCGTTCTATCCATGTATGACGGAACCCCTAAGAGTGAGGGTGAATGCAGAAACAACTGTTCGGATGCACATTCCCATTCCTATGAAAACAGCTTCAATCAACCAAATTTTCGAAATCGGCCACTCTGTTGGGATAGATATCGCATGAGAGCGTTTGAACACTGTTTGGTTAGTATCCTGCAACTTAATAAACTTAAGGTCAAGCTTGGTAGCTTGGTAACCAGTTTAGTATCACAGCACAGTGCCCTTCCAAAACCCTGCAATGAAGTAAATCTGGGGCGAACGCCCTTCCAAAACCCTGCAACTTAGTAAATCGGGGGCGAATACAACACAAAACCATCCAAACGAGTAAATCGACAGGCGAATTTAGCATTTCAGGCTTTATCCGCCATTATTTTTTTGGGCTAAAACATAATAATTAATTATTTTTAAAATAATTTTAGGGATAATTATACAAAACTATACAAAAAAATTTTATATATAAAATTCGCCCCTCCAAAATCTAAAACCCCTTAAATTTCGCCCTTGGGCTAAAATTCGCCCCTAAAATTATCCCTGAACTCGCGTGTATACGCGGCTTTAGTTCACTGAACCCCTGAAGTTGTACCACCTGTACCTGTCTTCTTCACATCAGATGATCTGTCAGAAATACACATAACCAGAATAACCAAACCAACCATGTGAATCATCATACATTGCTCCCCCTGTGATGATACATTACTAATCTCTATAATGTATCTCACATCATTCATGCAGTCATTATGAGAAATAAGCTTTAGAAGCGGATGACTACAGTAGGGTCAATATTCCCTACGTTTCTGACCGGTCCTCCTTCTTTTTCCAACTTTGCTTGAACTTTCTAATTGTGTGCTGGAAATTGTCCCCTTTCTCAGATCTATTCATCCTGCATTCTTTTTCTACATGTCCATACTTGTGACAGGCATAACATCTTATGTGACCAGAAAAGTAAGCATATGGATCATAATTTGTTTTTCTATTCTTCCTTCTATTGCAATCAGCTGCTTTATGACCATACTTGTTGCATGAAAAACAATATCCCTTGAAGCAACCAAAGTACCTTTATGAATAGAATCTGTTTGATTGTGGCTGAAATGATCTGCTTCTGCAATTTGCTGCAACATGCCCATAATTATGAAATTTAAAGCATTCAACATTATTGAATGATTTCCTTTGAGAATTCATGATTTTTGGTTGACCTTTTGTTTCTTTCAACACTTCAGGTTTTGCTTTGACATCCTTTGAATCTTTAGCACTTCCTTGCGAACTAGATTCTCCTTTGACCGTTTCATGAAAACCCAGACCAAGTTTAATAGAAGGAGACCTTTGACTACTAAGAATATTGTCCAGAATCTTAGTACTATCTTGAAACCTCAAAAGTTTATCTTTTTCTTCTAATTTACCTTTGAGAATGTTTACCTCAACCTCCAAGCTCTGGCATCGCTTCTTCATGCTTTCTTCAACCCTTTTTCCTTCTTCTACTTGATCATTCAGATTTAGGATCTCTTCTTTCAACCCATTTTCTTGTGCTTCAAAATTTTGTAAAAGTTCTTCACTCTCTTTACATGATGTTTCTTTCAGAGAGATGATTTCTTCTTTAAGTTCTTCATTCTTCTTATTTGATGCTTCGAGATCTGCTTTCAGGGAGATGAGTTCTTCATTCTGCTTATTTGATTTTTCCGGATCTTCTTTGAGAGAGATGATTTCTGCTTCAAGTTCTTCATTCTTCTTATTTGATTTTTCCAGATCTTCTTTTAGAGAGATGATTTCTGCTTCAAGACCTTTACTTCGATTGGATACATTATCGTACATCCTTTTTAGTCTAGAGATCAAATCTTTGTAGGCAGATTCCTTCTCATTAAATATTCTTTGTTGATCTTTGATAACTTCTTCTAGGTCCATAGCATTACTTTCACTATATTCACCATTGCTTGCACAAAGAAGAATATCACAAGAACAACAATCACTACCTGTTTCATCTTCTTCATTTTCTGCTGCACATGTTTTCTGAGATATCTCCTTTCCTTGAGTAGCCTTCTTCTTTTGCTTCTTTCCCATTGTGACGGATCTCCTTCAAGCGATCAAGCTTCTGCAGAAGGACCTGCTCTGATACCAATTGTTGGGAAAAATACTGAGAGGGGGGGGTGAATCAGTATTTAGGTCTTACTCAA